>CM054057.1:686155884-686330884 GCA_028641055.1 Alopecurus myosuroides
TGGCAGATACTTCCAAACCAAAAAGGCTTAAGACAAAGTGATCTGCTTTCGATCATATTATTCAATATTGTGGCAGACATGTTAGCGATCATGATTGACAGAGCCAAAGAAAGCGGCCAAATTGAGAGAGTAATTCCACATCTTTTCAATGGGGGATTATCTATTCTTCAGTATACAAACGATACGATTCTATTTATGGAACATGATTTGGAGAAGTCTTCGAACATGAAACTAATCCTTTCGGTGTTCGAGCAATTATCTGGATTAAAAATTAATTTCCATAAAAGTGAATTGTTCTGCTTTGGCGAGGCTCAGGATGCTATTGCGCAGTACGCCGATATATTCGGATGCGAGCAAGGTCAATTTCCTATTAGGTATTTGGGTATACCAATACATTATAGGAGGTTGACTAATGCAGAATGGAGCCAAGTCGAAGAACGTTTACAGAAAAGGTTTGCTAGTTGGAAAGGAAAAATTGTTGTCACTTGGTGGAAGACTGGTACTCATTAACTCAGTATTATCAAATATGGTACTGTATATGATATTATTCTTTCAGTTACCTAAAGGAGTCTTGAAAAGATTGGATTATTTTCGATCAAGATTTTTTTGGCAAGGTGACAACGAGAAAAAGAAATATAGACTGGCTATATGGGATGTAGTTTGTCGACCAAAGGATCAGGGGGGCTAGGTATCCACGACTTACAAGTTAAGAACTCAGCCCTACTTGGCAAATGGTTGTACAAATTATTAACCAAAGATGGCGTTTGGCAAACCCTCCTTAAGTGAAAATACATAGGTTCGAAAACAGTCTCACGGGTTATGTGGAAACCTGGTGATTCACACTTTTTGGCTGGACTTATGGCGAATAAAAATCTATTATTTTGCTATGGAGTATTTAAGATTAAGGATGAATCGCAGATACGGTTTTAGGAGGACAAGTGGTTAGGTACTACCACCCTCAAAGAACAGTATCCGGCTTTATACACTATAGCGAGACATAATGATGATACGTTTGCTACGGTCATACAAACATCACCTCCTAATGTTACGTTTAGACGAGATTTAATCGGGCCACGACTTACCTCTTGGCAGACTCTGGTCAATAGGTTAACTATGGTAACCTTAACACCAGGCACTGATGAGTTTCTTTGGAAGATCACTGAGAATGGTCAATTCTCGGTGGATTCCATGTATAAGGCTATGATCCAATCAGACATGCTAGTCGATATTTTCAAAATGTAAGGCGTATGAAGGTACCGCTAAAAATTAAGATTTTTGCATGGTATCTTCGTAAAGGGGTCATACTGACAAAGGTAATCTTGTCAAACGTAATTGGCATGGGAGTGCTAAGTGTGTTTCTTATACTCATGATGAGACGATTAAGCACTTATTCTTTGATTGCCCATTTGCGCGTTCTATATGGTCAACTATCCAAATGGCTTCGAACATTTACCCGCCCACATCCGTTGCGAATATATTCGGTAACTGGTTGAATGGGGTGGTTAAACGTTTAAAGACTATTATTAGGGTAGGAGCGCTAGCCGTTATTTGATCGCTCTGGCTATGTAGAAATGACAAGATTTTCAATGATAATTTTTTTCCCGTATGCAGATTCTATTCAGATGCACAGGTATTCTCCGTTCGTGGTCCACATTACAGCCGGGGGGGGGGGGGAGGAGTTTCGAGGCCTTTTTACGGAGGCATATGCACGGCTGGAGCAGGTGGCGAGGGATATTTTTATCCCACATGGATGATCGCTTGATCTCCGGATAGCGGCTCCATAGCGACGACAGTCTACATCCGATGGATTTGTTTAGATTTGTCGTTCTTCTGCTTTTCAGTTTGGATTTCGGCTGTGTGCATTATTACGATGTAGAGGCCGGGTGTAGTGCTTAACGATGTTTAAGTAATAAAAGCCATTTATCAAAAAAAACGTCCACGAGTTATGGACCACAAACCTCACACATCACATGGACGCGTTAAAATCAGGAGTCCCAGAGACAACACACGTACACATGTTTCTATTCCCACCAAATTCATCTCAATATTTCATTGTTTTATTTCCCATATGTGCCTGTGTCGCTCCTTAAATGGGTACCCGTTGGGGCCCCAAGCCCGACCGGGTCGTGGGTATGGTAAGAAATGAGACCCGACAAGTTAAATGGGGTAGGTATGGGGGACGCCGACCCGGCCCCGAACCCGATGGGTGCCATCCGGACGTACAGTAGATGATATGCAGAGGCACATACATGTGACATTTGGTTAAAAAAGAAAATACGGACCATACCAAGACCGGAGGGGGACTCCACCCCGGCATTGTCGTTAAGGTAGAAGTGAGAATTTGAACCCGCGACCTTGTGCTGCAGGTAAATTAAACGCAAATTAAGTTACCGTGCAACTTGTTATATAGTACTTCCTCCGTTCTTAAATATAAGATGTTTTGCCTTTTTCCATATACACACATGTCTACATGTATCTAGACAACTTTTAGTGCATATGTTTACTCATATTAGCATGTATCTAGACAACATAAGCAATAGCTACAACATCTTGTGTATTTAGGAACGGAGCGAGTACATGTTATGTTATGTGACATTTCGTAAAATAATTTTCACGTCTCAATGACGAAGATCGCCGGAAATTTATTTATTTTACTAGTACCAAATGTTAGTTGCATGTGTATCTCCTCGTGCCCCATATGCATTTATCAGATCTGTATTTCTACTGGCCGAGCCGTGCACTGATCCAAACCGTCCCGGCAGAAATTCTCCTATTAATCATGAGTGGGGTTACACCAAGGGGTTCGGTCAGTAATCATGTAGCTGCAAAGGCTCCACACATGTCATCGCTGCAGCGGGCTATTATATGGGAAGGAAGGACACGGTGTTTTGTTCCGCTGACTACCGTCAATGATTTCTCAAGCCGTTAGTAGTGGGATCGCTGCGCTGAGCTAGGGCCTGTGCCGAGCTGTTAGATCATCACACATTTGCACCGCCAAGATCGAACAGTTGTCCTGCATTCTTGCCTTTGTCATTCAGCTGTCCCCGTCTACACTTGGAAACCGTCTCGGTTTTCATCGATCCCAAACTATTCCTGAACAATGCAAACCACGCTTGCCAACAAAGGGCTACGGCTGCGCATCACAAGCTTGATTAGTGGCCAGCGATACAGTGTGATTCCTTCTTTGTTAGGTGTGCTTCACCTGCATTTCTATCGCTTTCCTGCATGACATGTATGGATTATTGTCTCTGTAGCCTTTGAGGGGCCTGAATCTAAATCTTCAGAGATTGTCATTTATTAGATATCCTTGAACAGGCATGCCCTTGGCGGTGTTCAGGCGTCACAAGCTCTATTGTTATACAGCACATTTTGCTGTGCCAATGCAATGATTGACCAGTACGAGTGTATGACTCGGGATTCATTCAGTTTAATCTTCCACTTGCCATGAAGTGAAAGAACGGCAGAAAAAAATTACCTCCATCCTGAACTATTGTTGCTTGTAAAATTGTGCACGCGATGAAGCTTGAGGGTTTGTGGGCTGCATGCAAGAGATCAATCAGAAGTGTAGTCTAGCCCTAAGGCGCCAGACTGGTTTGGTCCTGACCTGTCCTATCCCAATCTGTTCTCTTATGCGTGACTCAGAGCAATGAAGAGCCGATTGTGCATCTCATCTTCCTCCTTTTCTCAAAATGGTAAAGCTAATCCAGTCATGGAAGGAGCCTTTCTGTCTGATCAGTCGCCAACCTTGACTAGCCAGCAAGGCGCATCCGGCCGGGAACCTTGCGCATGAGAAACGCCAGGCCATCCAACATGCCCCTCTCGTGCTTTGTATGAAACAGAAGGTGGCACCGATCGTGTAGGCCATTTTAGGGACCCAGAGGTTCATATCAGGAAATTGGTTTTCGTCACATGGAAAAAATGTCCACATTGTCCTATAGAATCAACTTATAAAACAATGTTATTCGTCGTACATTTATTTTTGTTTCATATGTTTAACGATATTTCCATTTCATGAAAAATAAATGTTTACAATGGTGACCGATTCTATCTCTTTTCTCAGTGTCTATGGATACGACTACGGGGCTCGCCTAGAGATGAATATGGAGGTGTCTTGTTGTCCGGTTACTGATCCGCTGGCTGTCATGCTAGGTGGCAGTCGCCAGCTCTGATGCGGTTGCCAGCTCTCCTTCTACTGGGTCGCCCCTCCTCTAGATGCCCTCCGTCTGGGTAGCCAGCCCGTATTATGATTTGGCGTGGCTAGCCGCGGTCGAGGGTTGCAACCGAAGGTGCGGCAATCATCGTCGATTGATGTATGTTCCAATCATATCAAGACCTTGGGTTGCTCCAAGTCCATGCGCCGTCAACGGGGTGCTACTCGCCAATCGGTCCATCATGATCCTATGTTATATTGAGCCCTCTGGTGCGGCGTCGCCTAGATCTGATGGCCTAGTCGAGGTCCAAGGCGCATGCATCCATATTTTCCATCGACACCATTGCTACGTCGACTAAGGAAAATCCACCTCCGCGATTATGATCTTGTTGGGGTGAGGATTTTTCAAGGAAATTCCATGAAGGTCGTCAAGGCTAACGAGGCAGAGTCACCATGCCTGGCCACTTTTTTGGTTGTGTGGTGAGTGTACACGTCAGGAACGCGTGTGTGTGTGTGACGCTCTCTCAGGTGTTATCCTAAGGAGGGGGTGAAGACTACGTAACATAGCCCGCGGTGCTAACGTGTTGTTATTTGCGTGGTGACGCCCACGTCAAAATTGTGTGCATGATGACTTCAACCCGGCGATCGATGCTTCGAAGCAGCATTCTTGACAAGTAGTGGCGGTAACACATGAGGACTTCAATTTTTGTGGTGGTTTTTTTAGCACCGGGTCTCAATCTCCAAGGTGAAAACCCTAGGTTCGATCTTCACTAGTCATATCTAGCAATGTCTCCGTGTTGAAGGTCTTGTCTAGAGTTTGTGTGGATTTTCTCCAGGGTGACAACAAGATCTGGCTTTGGTTTAGACCGGGCGACTACGGTGTTTGTGCATTGTTCCATTTGTGGAGGCTTCTCTTTTGGAGAACATTTTCGAACTCTGGGTACAACCAATGGTGGCGGATGTTCCCGTCGCTGCGAAGTGTTGCTCGCCACAACGGGTTTTTTTCTTCTTCTTGTTGTGTTGTTTTAGCTGTGTGTATCCGCCTTGATGTCTCGAATAATTCATACGACATTATGATGTTATAAAGACCAGAAGTAGATGATGTGTTATTGTATTATTTTTCATGACATAATTTTTTTCCTTGTTGTATTCTTTTAACTGTGTGTATCATGTCTTGACAAGGAGGATTAACCTTTCGGGTGGTGTAGATGATGTGATAGCGAGGCGCGCGTGACGATTATTCTCAATTTCGTTGTACTGCAGTCTTCCGTGTGTGTCGTGTATGAGGAGATGGGAGTATCGTTTCGTTCAATCAAAGAAAGCGATGTGGCTTGCATTGACCGTGCGTCCATTACTTTGGTGCTTGTTGCACTGTTGACTGCTGTCCCCATTGCCCTACCGGCTGAGCAGTTCGTTAGTGGTGGACAGTGAAAGCTGAGGGAGCGGTCCGAACAGTAGAGCAGACGGCCCACATCAACTCATGCCAACCTCCTCGCCCATGCACGGAGAACACGTTCATGGCCACATTGAGTTGAGACTCAGGATGCAAGTGGGACCACCCGTGGGACGCCCACGAAACGCCCGCATATGCCCGCATAATTATGTGGGATTATGCGGGTAGCCCACGTAATCTTCGCGGGTACCCGCGGGACCCGCGTTACCCACATAATTTGCATAGAAAATTACAGAAAAAATGGCTATTCCAAATACTAAAGAAAGGCAATACTATTTGGAAACAAAGTGTACATCAGCACAACACAAATCATCACCAGGAGAGTGAAGTTCTGTTTTTCGTTGACCAACAATTAACGGCACAATCCAAACTCCCACCACTCGTACCTCTGTACCCCTGCGATTGTTGGGGATGATCAAGACACGAGTCCGTCCGTGAACGTGGCGCCGGTGGGCGGTAATCACATGTTCCCCTTGATGAACTCCGGCCACGCGAGCCACCCCTCCGGCCTCACCACGGTGCTGCACGAACACCACTCGGGAGTACTACTTCCAGGGCCGGCTGAGGTAGGTCTAGGTGGGCTTGGTCTGGCCGCTACCGTCGACTTGCTGCTGCGTGCGGAGGTCGTCATGCACGGAGATGTTGCAGAACTGAAAGGCGAAACCGGTGTTCATGGAGCTATCGACGCGGCGTTGCATAGTGACGGGAGTTCTTTTGCTCCGGGAGCTTCAAATCTGGAAAGGGAGTTGAGGGGGTCGACGGTTGGAGGGAAGATGTCCGATTCCCGCAGCTAGAGGAGAAGCAGCCGCCATGGCGGTGTAAGCAATCGTCGGAATGTGGGATCAATTGTGGGCTATGTGGGATGCCCACATATGTCCACATAATTTTTCTACTAGCCCGCGGGCTCCCACTTAACGTTTTATGTGGGCTTGGGTAGTGGACGCCGCGGGTAGCCCACTCCCATCTGCACCCTGAGTTGAGACTATCCAAAGAAAAACTTGAGAGCTCAGACGACTTGCCAAGCTTCTCCATACAGCTGCATCCCCTATCCATGCCAACAAACCACGCTCCATGCCGATTAAATGCCGCATGCAGTGCAGCGCAGTGCAGCAACAACAAGACGGAGGAGCAGTCGCCGTCGTACGTCGGCCGGTGGATCCATCCATCCATGGACGGACGGATGGAGAGGAAAAGAAACAAGAGTGGGCAGTGAAAATCCAGGGGAGAATCTGAATCCCCCGTTGACAGCCACTGTTGCTGCTGCAGCAGGGCATGCTGCATGCGGAGCGAGAAAGCAGGGAAAGTGCCCTAGCTCTGAGCTCGCAAAGGATTCGCGATGGCCAGGCAGGCAGGCAGTATGCACGGTTCTGTTAGATGCGGAAAGCGCGTGCCTGATTGCCCTCTTTTCCGTCGGGCTCCTTTAAAGCTCGCGATAGATAGGTAGGGTAGTAGGCGCGTCAGCCTTCTCAGAGATCGGTTTTGGATGCAAGTTCCGGCCTCCTCCCGGACACCAGCTGGTGAGCGAGAAGCGATTCGTTTTCTTGCGTGTAGACTGCGATTTGCACGATATTCAGTTAATTTCCATGCAATTTCCACGATCCGGAAGTCTTTGGACAGGTCCATGCTGGCTGCCGTACATCATGAGGCGTTCATCCATCCATCCATCCATCCATCTTGGCTAACAGAACGGGCCAGGTCCTGTTCGCTGGAGTGGTACGTACCGCTCCAATCATGCATGCTAGAATAGAAACGATCCTGGCTCCGTCTTGAAGGTTTCTTGTCTCTTCCTGCAGCCAAATAGAGAGCTCGAAACGACTACTGTACTAGCTAGGCCACTGCTGCTGACGACGTACGTACAATCGGGAATTTGGTATGGTATGGTATGGCATGGCGCTCTTTGACTCGTTTTGTCACCACGGGCTTAAATCCCGGCCTGCCATCCAGCTAGTTACCGGCGATCGAAGGGGACGTGGTGATGTGATAGAGAATACCATATCCCCGATTCATCCTCCATGCTTTTCCTGCTTTATTTTTTTTGCTGAAAATGACAGGCTATGACAGAACTATGGCGAGTGCCATGGCGCGTTGTGGATTAATTCAGGGACTGGTTGCCCTGCACGAGAACAGGCCGTGCAGGTGTCCATGCAGTTCTGCGCACAAGGCGCTCTTAATTTGGAATTAAGCACACGCGGGCGCGCGGATGAAGATTTTTCTTCACCATGCATGGACGTCAAGTGCAGTCTTGAACTCCGCATGTCAAATGCAGCATCAAAAAAAGACTTGCATACTATCTTTTTCCATTAAAACCTGTGGTCATTCCATCATAATCCGCGGTGTTCCCTCGTTGAAGGTTGTGGCTCAACGAAACTCACCTAAAAACGCACCCTCTCACTTTTCACATGGTTAAAAATCACATAAAATGGTCCTAATATTTGAATTCTTGTGGATGAGTAAGTTTCAACTCAACATCTATGTGCATATTTTTACAGCGGTCCAACAAACTTACAAATACGTTTTATAATCTACAAAATGCATGTTAGCAATGAGAGCTGATCAAGATCTTGATACCCGCCATTCCTAGGGGATTTCTATCCTCGACTAACGAATTTTTGTGTTTGGCTCGCAACGAATTGCTCGAAAAGGTTGCACACTCCGCAATGTCAAACTCAACCGTAAGTTTTAACATAGAGGAATGCTAACCAGTGCACATTATTTACTAAATAAGAATCTAGTAAACGGTTTGGTTCAACGGTATTGTACATCTGACATGCGTCTCCACTTCATTTTTCCATGCTTTTTTTTCCTTAGTTGAGATGCATTTTTTTTGTAAAGTTAAGATTATCTCACAGATGTTTTCTACTGTTGAACGTTTTTTCTGTCTGAGCTGTGCTTTTTCGTGTAGTTGAAATTTTGTTCAGTTGAGACATATTTAAACCATGTGGTTTTCATGAGTTAAGATACGCATGCCATTCTAAATTGAAATTTCATACATTTTGATAATCAAAATGAAATGACATACCGTTGTTTTTTTCGAAATGGGGAGCAAAGCCTCGGTCTCAACATTGAAACGATGCACACAACTTTTTTTTTTGCAAAAGATTATAAAAAACATATCTACATACGTTAGAAATTTGAAATTTACATTGCAATATTTTTTACACGATTAATTGGTTCGTTTTATATTATCTCCACAAAAAAAAAAACGCAGACAGATGCCATAGTGACACATGACAAAGCAGAAACGATAAAGCACGTGCAAACAAAATGCAATAGTAGTATATAAAATGATTATCCAA
Source organism: Alopecurus myosuroides (assembly GCA_028641055.1). Taxonomy (NCBI): domain Eukaryota; kingdom Viridiplantae; phylum Streptophyta; class Magnoliopsida; order Poales; family Poaceae; genus Alopecurus; species Alopecurus myosuroides. The sequence goes on from CM054057.1 coordinate 686,164,784, forward strand.
TTTATAAAATACTTGAAGCACGTCAAACTTGGCCTGCCGCAGTGTATATACACATATAGTAGTGCGCCTATTGTTTTTGCATTATTGACGCCATTCATCCGCGGCGCCGCCTTTTCATTATGATATTTAATTGACAACACAAGTTATGCATGGCACGTATCGTCTTGTTATTCTGCTATTATTATACATCACATCACTGTAGTCGACATCGCAAGAGATAAGAGCATCTCCAGTCGCGTCCCCAAACGCGCCCCACGGTCTCTCTTTTCGCTCGGACGGCCCCGAGCGCGTCCAGTCGCGCCTCCATTGGGTCTTTCCTTCCGGAGCTCACTTATTCTCGTCTGGCAAACCCAGCCCAACTCCGCCTCCCAGGGACTCCCGTGGGGCGCCGGACGAGTCGTTCGGCGCCGCGGGTCCGTCCTGTCGGCGACCCAAGACGGCTAAAAGTTGGTCCACGCCGCCGCGTCTGCTTTCTCTGCCTCACGACGCCGCCGCTCTCGCCCACCGGCACCGCCGTCCAAGTAGACGAAAACTTGGAAAAAGTGCGCAAGTTTGACAAACAAACTAGATTTTATAGATAGGGGCGATTATAGGCGAGTTTTTACATAATTTGGACGAAATTTAAACTAAATACGACGCAGTCTCCTACATGCCTAGGGCCTTGTACATGTCGGTGTAGTCGCCATCGTCGTCGCTCGGCGGCTCGGCCTTCGGGGGGGGGGGGGGTGCTGCTGCTCTGCCCTGGGCCGCCAAGGTACATTGGCGGGAGAGGGCAGGCATCGTCGTCGTCGCTGTCCGAGAGGAGGAGGATGTCGCCCGGCGCCTGCGAGGAGCGCGCCCTTCCCTGATGACGAGGGACTGGCTGCGAGTCCGCCGGCGTGGAGGCGCATCCTGCGGTTTCTCCTTGACGATGGCGAGAGGAGTGGGCGGGGGAGCAGTCGCGGCCGTGGTGCGGCGATTCATCCCCCGCATCATCTGCCGCTCGATGTGGGCCAGGATACGGCTGAGCGTGCGCCCGGGCTTGCTCCACCACATGCGGCGGCGGCGGCGTTGTTGCGGCTCGATAAGGCGCCGTGGGTGGGGACGTCGGCGAGCTCCCGCTCGAACCTGTCCTGGAAGAATGCCGTCCAGGCCGCCTCGTTGGCGGGATGCCACTCAGGCTGGTTGCGCATCGCTGGCAGCATCCCCTTCTGGATCTCCTCGATCTCAGCGACGTGATCGGGCCCCGTGGGCGGCGGAGGCACAGGCACGCCGCCTGCGTTGAGCCGCCAGTGCCTTGGCGCGCTCATCCCAGCGGCGAGTGGTAGTTCGTCTCGTACAGCAGACGGGCCTCCCAGACGCGCATGGTTCGGCGGCCGAACCCGTTGGCCGCCGCGCCGGCGATGTAGTCGTGGTGCACCATGACGAGGGAGAGGCGGGAAGAGCGACGAGAGATGAAGAAAGAAGAGGAGCAAGGAAGAGCGGCGAGGCGAAGGGACGAGAATGGCGCCGAGGATGGCGACGGGGCCGGGTTTTGTAGCCGGGGCGGGCAAGACGAGGCGGCGGCAGCGCCATTACTCGGCCTCGTGGGCGATTGGACTGCTCCGCCGTAGCGTTTCGTCTCGTCGGGGCATCAATGCGCGCGGCTCCCGAGGCGACGGGCTCTCCCTCGCTGACAGGGCGGGCCCGCAGCTAGAAGGGGTTTGGGTTGGGGCGCCAACTGGGAACGGGGTAGCCCCGTGGGCGAGGTGCTGTCCGGACGAGCCCCCAAAGAGTTTTCCCGGGTACCGATCCAAACGCCTATTGGGGGGGGGGGGGAGGGACCGACTGGAGATGGTCTAACTGGAGCAACTATTTCTTTTAACGAATATAATTATTGGAACAACTGTTCATCCAGCTAACAGAACAGATGCTTGTTGTTTGAGAATTAATCAATGTGGCCTGCTCTCGCCATTCCAGCAGCCGCAGGCGTCCAGTTGTAAATCTGGGGCTAAACTGCTAAAGCTGCGACAGTCCTGGTCCAGCCCGAGCACTAGAGTTTTGGGTGATTGGTTCGTCTGAGAGGCTCGTGCACGCAGTCTCACCGTACAGGATCCCGTAGAGTGTAACTCTCTACGTCAATTTCCCAGTCACATATCACATCCATTTCGGAGCGATGAGGACACCGGCAAACATTTCCATCCCACATCGACGTAGACGGCACACCAAATGCGTGTACAGTTTGGCAGCACGTACATGTGCATCACACAAGCCATGCATGCAAGCTCCAAAACATGCATCCTTCCGGCTCTAGTCCCTCTCACGGGCAGATGGCCATGCAGCACGACGCATGCGGAAAGGATGCGTGTATCATTTACGTATCATTGTTATCCGCAGGGAGTCGTTCCTTTGTCAGGAACCGGCACCGACTACGCGGGTGAAACTTCATCGACGACCTATCCTGACGGTGACAGTAGAGCCTTTCCTCGCCCCGCTTCCTGCCCGGCCGACTCGGTGGATCAATCCAACTACTACTACTATGCTAGTACCAGAACCGGAAATCTATATTTTTGTTTGGTGTCACGAGAAACCAAGATGTATACTGGTGCAATTATCATCATGAAGGTGTGCCCTACGAAGTGCATGCATGTCCTTGCCGTGACCAAAGCTGGGCACGCTTTTGTGGCGGTCAATGGGATCTGTGGCAAAGGGCCATGCTGCATGCAACCTACTACGACTAAGCTATAAGCTATGGGTAGCACGACCGATCTTGCTTGGAATCAAAACTAGATCAGGGAGATGACGAGGAGTTGATCGAGGGCAAGGGCAATGGAGGAAGGGAGGAGTCAACCATGCAATGATGCGGGTTAGGGGCTTGCGTTAGCCGGGGGACGGGTCAGTGCCTCAGTGGGGAGGTCAAAAGGTCTTGGGTGCCTTTTTCTCCTTTCAGTGTCAGGATACAGCGACGGTAAAGCCGCTCGTCGCTCGTTTTGACGGTGCTGCACACCTCTCTCGTCGCATCTCTCTTTTGGTCGTCATCAGGCGACATGGTACCGAGGACGAGGAGGAGCCCATTGAAAGCAGGGAATCCTCAACCGTGCATTCGTCATCGTGCGGCTCGGAGGAGGAGGGCACAAGTCGCATCGGTCCCGATGAATCTCGTCCGTGGGGCTCCGCTGATGAACCACAGGATCGGAGAGGGACGTAACGTACGTACGGTACGGTACGTGATTGGTCGGTTGTCGAGGCTGTCTCCTCCAGGCCTCCATGCATGCAGCACGTCAAGCTCAGGGGTCAGAACCCTCGATCGGAGTGTGTGTGTGGAGAGAGGCCAGTGCAGGGAGTGTGTGTGTGGAGAAAAAGGGGAGGATTTGCTTCGCTCGCTCGGCTTTGCTTTGCGTCGTTCCTTGTACCGCGCCTTCGCACGTGGATTTGCACCGGAAGGATTCGTGTTCTGCGTGTGCAGATTACGGAGGGTCAGCGTGAAGTACTAGCCAGTAGAACTTTTTTTTTGTATGATTGCAAATTTGATCACATATCTTTCAGCTCTCTTTTTTTGATAAAGAGATTTTATTACTTAAAGAGTTTTAACCATTACATCCGGCCTCTGCATCGTTGTCGGAGACAGCAAGTACTAAACACACTTCCTTCGTTTCTAGAGGAGGCTTCGGGAGGGAAGTTTGAGCACGACAATAATGGATAAACAGAGAGTTTACCCAGGTTCAGGCCACCAGTGTGGTGTAAAACGCTACTACTGCTTGTCTGATGGATTGCACTGCGTTGGTCACAGTACAAAGGCGAGCTTATGCTCTCAGCAGGCTACTTGGGCTCTACGATAAATCGAGATCCCTTTGTGCACTTCTTATATTTGTGTTTGGACCTCCTTCCCGCTCAGTTGTCAAGAAAGGGTTACCACAAGGTGTCAAAGGGAGGAGGGTCCCGTACTCCTGCTCCTCCCGCGCGGTTCTGGTCGCTGGGGGACAGCTCCACCGTCCATGGTGTCACGGTGGGGGAGCCCGGTGGCGTCGCCTTCGTCTTGTAGTGTGGTCTTGGTCTTCTTGCACCAAAGAGGCAGTCTTTGGGAACCCCTTTGGCCGCCGCAGTTGTTCCACTAGCCTTTATACACCAGAATGGCAACTGGGGACAAAACGGCTCTGTGCGCCTGCACGGCCTCTGGCACCGCATGGATGCACGGCCGTCAGCCGCACATGCATTGTCCCCCTCCTGACGAGTGAGTCCCTTCGAGAGTAGCGAAGTCGAGGTCGAGCTCCTCCCGAAAGGAATGCACGCCAAGCCTCGCCGTCAGGGGCTCCAGGGAGCCCAAGAGAGGAGTGCCAAACCTCTTCAGGATCATGGCCGCTTGACGGCCTTCGAGAGATGCTCGTTGGGTCGGGCAGCAGGAGACAGGCCGGTGTATCCCGGTATCCAAAGGCCCGACAGTAGCCCCTGGGCGCGCGGGGCACACGTGTCTGCAGGATATGAGAAGACGTGGGGCCACTGCTGTCTGCCCGGCGCGTAGCACGTGGCGCGACAGTTCGCGCACCACCTCCCACGACCGATTGGACGTGGGGACAACGGCTCTCTGCGCCGCAGCCCAACAGTCCGTGGTGGTTTAGGGAACCACGACGCGACCTTCTTCTTGACTTCCGGTTGCCTCCTCTTCTTCCCCTTTCCTTCTCAGACCGGAGCAGTTCCCCTCCGTTTTTCCCTGCAACTCGCCGCCACTCTCCGACAGGGCACAATGACTCTCGTGGTCGCGCCCTCCACCATCGATGAAGGCAAGATGAGGAACGCCCGGTGCATGCCACCGTTCTCCTCGCGGGTACAACCGACCTCGACGACCTCTCCCCGACGATGTACCTGATCTTCTTCCAGTTGGTGATAGCGGGGGTGATTCCCCCTTCTCTTCCTTCTTTTACGCCAGCCCCATCCTTGATCACTCCCGCATCCACCTCCTCCACTTTTCCCCTGGTTCCACCTTGATTCTTTCCGTCTTTTCCTTTTACTGTGAGGCCTTCCTGGGCGTGAAGCCCTCTATAGCTCTCTTCCGACGTTTCTTCGATTTGCAAGAGGATCAGGCAAAGCTGGCCATCGGGGACCTCTCCTTCCGCCTGGGGACTGGTCTGGGGTCCCATTCCCCCAGATGGAGACCCTTCCTGAGGCCCCCGATTTTCGCTCGTCGTGGTTGTACGTCGAGGCCTGGGAAGCTTGCCACACCACCCTCTGGCGCCCCCCCCCCTTGGTAGCGCCGCCAGGTGGTGTGGGCCACTCCCTCACCCCCTCAGACTCCACATTCGACTACATATGCCCTGTAACCTAAAAACCGAGGGGGGTTCGTCATATTCCACAGAAACACAATAGAGTGCCGCAGCCACCTCGAAACTCGAATCAGGGATCAGAAGTTCCTGTTCTGGCGCCCTGCCGGGACGAGGATTCGAATGAGATCATCGCCATCGACACCGCCACCTCTTCTCCATCAACCATCCATGATTCCCCCGTCCACGTGTGAGTAAACACCGCTGTAGGCTGAGAGGGATGGAAGGGATTGGATGAGATCGATCATGTAATAATGCCAGATTGTTAGGGCATAGTGCCTAGTATCCGTTGTTAGTGTTTTCTAGTGTTGTTGCAACTTGTTATGCTTAATGCTTGTCACTAGGGCTCGAGTGCCATGATCTCAGATTTGAACATGTTATTGTTTAATGAGTATAATTATGTTTCTTGACCATATCTGCAAGTTGTTTACACATGTCATTATCCGGAACCCGAGGCCCCAAAGTGACAGAAATTGGGACAACCGCAGGGGATGGTTTTGATGTGAGGATCACGTGTGTTCATGGAGTGTTAATGTTTTTCTACGGTGCTTTTATTAAAAGGAGCACCTTTATTACCAGTATTTACCTAGAGGCCCCGCTGCCACGGGCTGGTAGGACAAAAGATGTTGTGCAAGTTTCTCATTGCGAGCACGTATGACTATATTGGAACACATGCCTATGGTTTTCCTAGATGTTTGATGTTTTATTATTATTATTATATGCCCATGTTTAGATTATTACATGACCTATGTTATCCATGCACGGCTCGTCCATCTATTCCCTCTTTGCTACTACTGTTACTATTTTACTACTGTTGTTATTTTATTTTCACTGCTGCTATAAAACTGTTACCATTGATAAATTGTTGCGAGCAAGTCTACTTTCAGGTGCAGCTGAATTGACAACTCAGTTGGTAAGGCTAATAAATATTCTTTGGATCCCCTTGTGTCGAATCAATAAATTTGGGTTTTACTTCTCTCGAAGATTGTTGCGATCCCCTATACTTGTGGGTCATCAATGGTGCAGAGGCTCCTTGCCACCTTGCAGCATCATGAGAGGCCCTTGTGGTTGTATTCGGGCCCCGACGACCCAATGCGCCTGAATCATCGCTTCACCAGCATACGCACCACCCCCATGGCGCTTCTTTACTTTGACTGGACGACGGGGCTTCCCCCGTCCTGGTTCTTCTTAGTGATGTTCTGGCGGAGGATAGGGAGGCAATCTTGGAGATGGTGCCGTCCTTCGACCGGTGGGTCCCCCTCGCCCAAGGGACGGAGTCGCGCGAAGATAATCCGTACTCCCTAGATTTCGTCGAGAAAAGCGCTGAAGGCCCTCCTTCTCCTCGCGCTGTCGCAGCCGACGTATCCCCCTCACGGAGGCATCATCGGTTGGTTCTGTACTCTGATGGGGAAGATGATGGTGATAGCGCCCCGCCACAGTCGCCCACGAGTGATGGCGAGAGCACTATTGGGTGCTCAGTGATCGCCGCCTGGGGAAGAGGCCACAGATAGACAATGGCACGTCGTCCTCCGGAGTCGCGGCTGAGAAGCCCCCAGTCGTGCGACCTTCGTCATGCCCGCGCCGCCCCAGAGTGTGGAGCTTGAGCAGAGGGTAAGAGATCTTTCCGCCAGTTCTTCCTTTTGCTCCCCTGTTTTATGCTTCGATAAGTGCTTGCTGTTCGTGTCAGGGATCAGGCCGACAACACCCCCGGCGAGCCGCTCCCTGGAGCCACCGTGGCACCTCGGAAGGACCCAACCTCGATGAAGGTGGTCGTGGTTGAGGTCCTCGCCGAGGATGTGCCTCCGGTCGGGGTCCTCCCGGAGGTGCTTGTAGAGGAGGCCTTGGCACTCCCTCTAGCCCCTTGCATCAAGGGTGATGTCGTCGTCACGCTGGATCCGGGGGAAGCCAAGGTCGGTGTAGAGGCTGCCCCGGACGCAGGCGTGGCGCCTGCCGTGGTCGATATAGAGGCAGCGCCGGAGGCAGGCACGGCATCCACCGAACATCGGTGTTTGGAGACGACCATAGCACCCGCCAGTCTGGGTCCTGGTCTCGGCTCCCTCATGGAGGATCAGTCCAGGAAGATCCGCGACGTTGTTGGTTCCCAGGCCTCCTCTCAAGTGGCGGTCTTGTCCACTGAGCTGGAGCGCCTTGAGGCCCTGGACAGCCAGCTGCGGGAGGCAGTCGTGGCCAACCTGGCGCAGGAAGAGGCAGTAGCCGCAGCGAGGCGCACGATCCTGGCGGAGGCTGAGCGTGAGCGCGAGGATGCCTCCACAACACTGAGGGAGGCCCAGCTTGCCCTGGCGACAGGGCGAGATGGCCAGGAAGAGCTCTGGCTGGAGAAAAACCAGAATTCCCTAGAGGTGGAGGAGTGGCTTCGTCTTCGTCGGGAGAAAGAGGAGGGACTTTCTTATGAGGAGGCTGCGGTCAGCGAGGCTGAGGGTGACCTTGTCAAGCGGGAAGAGCGGCTGTCCTGCGCTGAGATCGAGCTCAGCCTCGAGCGCGAGCGTCTCGACACCCTCGAGGAGGAGGTTCGGCAGATAGAGACCCGCACCCTGGAGAAGGGTGCCGCTAGCACTTCCTGCCTTGCCCGGGCAAGGGCAAATCGCGACCGAGGCATTGAGAAGGAGGTCGGGGCGGGTCCCGCCGCCATCCGTAATGAACTCCAGAGGGAGTTTGGTCGGAATCCCAAGGACTTGTAAGCCAAGATTTCCAAGCGGAAGAAAGAGCTGGAGAAGAAAGTGAGGGAGCTGGAGGTGCATTTGGAGAAGATCCGCCGGAGGCGCTGATGACCCACAAGTATAGGGGATCGCAACCGTCTTCGAGGGAAGTAAAACCCAAATTAATTGATTCGACACATGGGGAGTCAAAGAATATTTGTGAGCCTTAACAAGTGAGTTGTCAATTCACCTGCACCTGAAAGTACTTTTGTTCGCAGTGGTTTATCAGTAGTAACAGTTTTATAGTAGCAGCAGTAGTGAAATAATAGCAGAAGTGGAATGAAAACAGCAGCAGCAGTGTTTGAAGTAAACAACGGGATTAAATACTATAGGCATATGGATAGATGAACCGGTGTTGCATGGATAAGATAGTTCATATAATAATCAAGACATGGGCATTGCAGATAAATAAGATAAAGCATCCAAGCACAAAGTAACCATAGGCATGTGTTCCGTAAATAGTCGTACATGCTCACAATGAGAACTTGCACAACATCTTTTGCCCTACCAGCCCGTTTTCAGCGAGGCCTCAAGGGAACTACTAGTAATTAAGGTGTTCCTTTTAATAGAACACCGGAGAAAAGCATTAACACTCCGTGAACACATGTGATCCTCACATCACAGCCATCCCCTCCGGTTGTCCCAATTTATGTCACTTCGGGGCCTCGGGTTCCGGACAACGATATGTGTAAACAACTTGCAGGTATGATCTCGGAGCCATTATCACTCCTAATAGCCAAGATAGGAATATTGTGGTGAAGTTGAACTTGATTGGAGAAGTCGATGACGGCTTATTGGGCCTCACTCTTCAACTTGAAGAACTAAACCCAAGTGTATCTTGAATAGTCATCCACAATCACCAAGCAATACTTCTAACCACCAAGACTTTCCTTGGGCACGGCACCAAAGAGATCAACATGGAGAAGCTCTAAAATTCTCTTTGATGAAATAATTTTCTTGCTTGGGTGGAGAGAATCATGCACCTTTCCTTCAACACAAGCCCTAAAAACACAATCTTAGCCAAAGGAAAAAAAATTCTTTTAGTCCGAGGATGTGGCCACCCTTGTGAAGGCTTTGCAAAGTTCTCATGTTGACATGGGATAAGTGGCGATGCCACAACCACCCCACGCCGGCCTTACCGAAGAGACACATTGCTTGAGTGTTGGTTGACCCTGAGAAGTCCATCACATACAACTTATTTTCGACATGCCCTACTTAAGCAATATCAAGAGTCCTGCTCCACAAGAGGACCATGATGTTAGGTTTAAAGAAGACGGAAAAGCTCATCTTCCCTAAATCATGAACTAAAAGTAAATTGTAACCAAGGGATTTGACAAGCATGACATTTGCTAGAGTGGTGTTAGGAGCAACAACCACATTGCCGAAACCTGTTACCTTAGATTTTGACTTATCTTCATAAGTGGCGGTTGCTTGATTTATATTTGGTCTAAACTCCGTCATAAGCTCCTTGCTTCTGATCATATAATTTGTACAACCACTATCAAGTATCCATTTTGACCCACCGGAAGCATAGCCCTACAAGAAATCATTGACTAGAGTTAGGACTCGAGGAGAGTCCTCTCATGTTAGCAACAAGGGTCTTGGAATCCCAAATAGTGTAGTCAATGTAAATCTCAATAGGACCAACATATTTAGCTTGCACAACACCATAGAAATCAGAAAATAAGAAATGGTGAGGATTCTTAGTTCCCGCGGAGTTTCTATCAGTCATTTCGTCCCTAATGACAATACCACTCGCACCAGTATTCTACTTTCCTTGTGTGGGCTTGGCCTTCTTTTTCTTCTTCTTCTTGTTCTTGCTCTCGGAAACCTAGCCAAGACCTTTCTTAACAAATTTTGGTCTAGGAGCAACCACTTTCTCAACACTAGGGCCCTTGCCCTTGATTCTTGCTAGCTCTTCCTTCAACCTAGCATTCTTCTCAATAATATTTGCATGATCACAAGAAGAAGTAGAAGTAGAAGTAGAAGTACTAGGCATATTAATTGATCAAGTTGAGTTTGAAGTTGTTCATGTGACTTGTTGAGGGTAGAGTGTTCACCCTCCAAGGCCTTATGATCCTTGGTGAGCTTATCTAGCTCCTCGTTTAGTTTATCATGACCAACACCAAACTCAACCTTTTTCGTTTTAGCCAATTTATATTTAGGAATAGCATGGTCACGTTCTTTAGTGAGTTTATACATTAGCTAATTATGTGACTCCTCAAAAGTTTCAAGTTTCTCCTCAAGAGATACTCTAAGCTCATGCTCTTCCTCAAGAGAATTTGAAATAGATGCCTTTTAAATTCCATCCTCTCTCTCAGTGTCACCTTTCTTCTCAAGAGCCTCTTGAGCCTCTTCCAATTATCTCATGAGAAGATAAAAGTACCTTTTGGTCTCACCTTGAACGTTAGACATAAAGAGACCCAAGGAGGCAATTTCATCTTCTACAATAAAACTAGGAACATTATTCTTTTCATTTTGAGTCTTAGAGTTGGAGGAAGATGATATATTGGTGGCCTTTGCCATGAAGCACTTTGCGAATGATTGAGGAAGATTCTCATTGGGGTATTCAAAGAGTGATGGAGATGATGAAGACGCAATAGCAATAGCGGCCACTTCACTTGTGGTTTCTTCTTCTTCATCACCAGAACAATACTCTTATTGAGTCACTAGCACAAACCTTGAAGATAGTTTCTTGTTTAAAGGTTTATTCTTGAAGAGAGGCTTCTTATGAGCGAGCTTTGACTTATCCTAGAGAACAAGTCTCCCTCCTTGATTTTCTCTATTCATGAAAGGGCACTTGACAAAGAAGTGATGCTTGTCTTGACAATTTAAACAGGCCCTCAATTTTTGAGTCCCCTCCTTGCCATAACTTGACTTGGTCTTCTCCTCAATATATGCCTTGGCCTTGGGAGGGTTCTTCCAAAAGTTTTGCACGGCAAGGGCGATGAAGTCCTTAAGCAAGGGATAATATTCTTGGGAATTTAGAGGACCCAACTCTTCTCTTGATTCAACCTCTTCTTGATGGTCCATCACCTTGGTCACAACTTCCAGTAGCACGAGCACGAGTGTCTTGAGCAAGATTTGTATAAACTTGAAAAGATTCCATGTCTTGCATCACCTCACTTGAAGTCATGATATTATTGTTGTGCCTTACTTGAAGGCTCTTCAAGTCCACGGGCTCAAATGACATGAGGGCACTCACATACTTCCTCTTGATCCAATCATCATTAACATGAGTGGCACCAAGACCACTAAAGGCGGTAGCAAGGGTCTTGAGTCTTTGGTACATGTCCTCATGGCTTTCACAATCATGCATATAGAACCCTTTGGCTTTATTTCTCACGGCATCAAACCTATTCTTCTTCATGCTTTCATTGCCCTCAAACATGGAGATAAGAGCATCCCATGTTTCTTTGGCGGTGGAGAATTGTTGAATGTGTGGCATGATCTTCTCACTCACGGCTTGTTGAATCATGTGCAAAGCGGTGAATTTGAGTTGACAATCAACCACTTATCTTCTTGTCAAGTTCTTGGGATCAAAGGGCGTGTATCCATCTTCAATGACTCCCCATATCTCAATGCAAGAAGAGTATAAGTGAGTTTTCATGAAATATTGCCATCGACCAAAAGAATGTGCATCAATTTTACGAGGGTCGCCTCTATCTTTTATATGAGGATGTGGGATAGGAGGATCAGGAGAGTACCAACCTGGAACCTTATGGTAATCTTCCTTTTCATCCTCTCCCTTAGAAGATGAAGGTTTGTTATGAGGTGGAGTTTCACTTTTAGTATCTTCGACCTCATCCTCACCACCTTTGTCATCCAAATTTTCTTCTGGAGGGTCCGATGATGCGGATGTCGTGTCCTTGGCCTTCAAGAGTTGCGCTATCATTTCACGCAAGTCTTTCATTTGGGTCTCCATGGAGGAGGTCAAAGATTTTGCAATTCATTGAGACCATCCATGGTGGTCGGTGCCGCAGACGTGGAGAGTTCCTCTCCGATGAAAATACTATACTCTTAGGAGGTTAAGCCCAAATTAAGAGACGAGGCTCTGATACCAATTGAAGGATAGTATGGGAGCCTAGAGGGGGGTTAATAGGTGCTACTTCCAAATTTGGATACATTTTTTATTTAGGATGACACAAAGGTAAATTATCTAGATATGCAATGAAGGTGAATTTACCTATATGGCAAGAGCAACACTAAGAAAGATACAAACACAAAGTAAAGGTAAAGGATAGAGGAAACCGATGGCGGAAGCACTCGGAGACAAGGATGTATTCCTGAGTTCCTCCTTTTGAGGGGAGTACGTCTCGTTGGAGGGGTGTGAGGTTCGCCAAAAAGGCCTACTCAACGCCACAAAGGCCTCATCCTATTATGCGATGAACTTTGCAACAAAGGCCTAGTTCACCTTCCAATATTTATTCTCTTTGAGGCGGAAATCGGTGCCTTTACAATGAGCTTGAGGCACACACCTACAACTGAATTGGGGGCTCCCAAGAACACCAACAATCTGCTACAAACAACAAGTGAGTAACAATTGAATCTAGGTCTTCCACAAAGAAACCCTAGGCACGCATTGACGAAGGGATGATCCCTGGACCTATCGGGTAAGGATACCTGGTCCAAAGCCCAAGATCTAAGCCCAAGAGGAGATGCCATATACTACAGTTGAAGCCCACCCACAAGGCCTTGCGGGTCAAGTTAGGAAACTTGTAACCGAGTTTAGGTTAGGGTTTGAGTCCCCCCCCCCCCCCCGGGTACGGTTTGAGACCTGACCACCTATATAAGGCCAAGAGAACCACCAGGAGGGGGACAAGCAATACCGCACCACCAAGCCTTGAGATCGAGATCATACTCTCGACTTGAGAAACCCCCCATTGTAACCGATCTACTCGTTAATACAGATCGACAGAGGCAGGAGTAAGGGTTTTACCTCTACGAGGGCCCCGAACCTGGGTAAATTGTGCCCCCTGTCTAGCCGACGATTGTCACCAGCGCCTACACGTTCTCCTAATCGAAACCCTATGGGTTCACCCGAGGGATTTGTTGAGATGCAGATTCGACCATTGGCGCCGTCTGCGGGAACGGCGGGCGCTGGATCTCCGGCATCTTCGGCTTCATCGACAACCAACTCACGCTGGAACCCCAAGATTTTGACTCCAAGCAATCCGATCCGAATCGGATCGGTCATCGTCGCCCCTCACTCACAGGAATCGCACCCGGTATTCAGCGATTTGGAGAAGAGCATCACGTTGACGTTCGGGAGCTTCCAGTTCTATACCAACAAGGACGGAATTCTCCACTTCCCCGAGCAAACCAATCTCGAAGGATCGGGATCTGGGTCAATCTCTATCCCAGAAGCTGTCGATTCACGACCCCGCTACACGGATCGAGACTTGGCGAAAAGCGGCGAGTATGTCCGCCTCAACACCAGCAACTTCCATACCCTCTCCAAAGAGGAACCTTCTCGGGTTAGGAAAGCCTGCCTAACTACGCCTAGGACCCGCGAGCCATCTCTAGCTCAGGTCTGCATGGCAGGATCAGGAGCCCCACCCGAGGAAACTGAAAACAGTGCAAGGGAACGCGCTGCCATCGGCGTCTCACGAGCTGCTTGGGATCGAGCAAACGAGACCATCCGCACAAGCACACCATTGGAACCCGGAGCTCCTCACGAGGACATGACCGCCTACCACTATCATCTAGTGAGAGCGGCTACTGCAATAAAGGAAGCTCGGATAGATCTAGCCGAGCGAAAGAAATTAGCGGATGCGTCAAGCCAGCGCCGGGCTGCGCTATCCATGACACCTTCTGTCGGGAACCGCCCTGCGAAGAAAGGATACGTCTCAAAAACCACGACCATGGATGGCGAGTCCTTGAGCGGGATCAGCAAAAACCACGACCATGGATGTCGACGAGGATGGAAACATCCATCCGCAAACTCCTGCAGCCGCGGTGCTAGCCGCAGCCACCTACATGCAGATAAATCAACCGGGGAAAACGAACCCCGTGCAGAACAATACAAGCAAGTTCAGAAAGGATTAGGCATGGTAGCCGCAAAACTCGCCTCCTACGATCGCAGGAAAGCAGCCGCACAGAAGGACAAGGAAGCACCCCGCGGACACAGGGGCACATCGCCTGGCAAGGAAAAATCACCTCGTCGCGCACGAGGAAAAGAAGCCCGGCGACGTGGAGATAGCCCGAGTGGCAGCGATAGCAGCCCGAGAGATCGAGGCCATAGCCGCAGCCCGCGAAGAGGACGAGATTGCAGCCTGCGGAGAGATCGAGACCGCAGCCTGCGGAGGGATCGAGACCGCAGCCCGTAGCGACACAGCAGCCGCTCGCGACATCGCAGCAAGGAGCCGAGGGGAGACGTTAACCGCGACGAACCCGGGTACAATGCGCGATCAGACATCGCTCAGCGCAAGGTTGATAAAGGTCGAGCGGCCAGGAACCGCGCGCGTTCCCCATCTACATCCTCCGACGACGAAGTCTGCGGAGCCTTATGTTTCGCCCGCAACATCCGCGAGGCACCGCTATCCAAGAGGTTTAAGCTATCCACGGAAGTGCAGAAATACGATGGTTCGCAAGAGCCACAAGCCTGGTTATCAGATTACTTCACGGCAGTAAAATGCTAACGTGGGAACAAAAACACGGCTATGCAGTACCTTAACCTACATCTAGTAGGCGCTGCGCGCAGCTGGCTCGAAAGAAGGCCGAGGGCATGCTACAGATCTTGGGACGATCTAAACCTCGATTTCTGCAAAAATTTCCAAGCAACATACAAAAGACCGGTGACCATCGAGGAGTTACGATCTTGCGAGCAGAAAAGTGGCGAGTCTACTCGCGAATATATTCAGCGATTGACCACACTCAGGAACACAGCGGGAAACATATCAGAAGAAGTCGCGGTTGAAGCTTTCGCCAAAGGAGCACGACGAACCTCCTTCAGGGAAGAACTGGGAGGACTCGCACCCAAAACCATGGGAGAACTGATGACCATAGCCGACAGATGGGCTAACGGCGAAGATGCGGTGCGTAATGAGAAAACCTCATCACCAGCACGAGAAGACGATCGCCGTGGTCGAAAGAAAAGGAGAAAGCATTACGACCGCGATGATCGAGAAGAACTGGTGGCAGCGGAGTTCACAGGAAATCGCGACAACGGATATCGCAGGAATCGCGAGTGGAAACCAAAGCCAGAGGACAAAACCCCCGAGGAGGACCTCGATGGTTACTGCACGCTACATCTATTTACAGATAAGCGCACTGGCAAAACTAAGGCAACACACCTTCTCAAGGATTGCCGAAAGTTCCTTGACATCCACGAGGCCTTCTCGAAGAAAAATAGAGCAGCAGTCAATCAGGGCTACTCGTAGCTCCCTGGAGGAGGAGCTCAAGGATTTCACCAGCCGCAAGCCCTGCCCCTAGCAGGAAATCAAAGCACGGTGCTAGGTGCGCTACCAACGCCACCCGCCCCGAACCAGGGAGCCAATGGATACCCAAATCCAGCAGGACTCTTAGGCATGATACAAAAGGTCTGTTCATCACGCAGGGTTCAGAAGACGAACACACGACAAATATGTATGGTTGTGCAAGCCCCACCTACAAAGCCCGAGTACCTGAAGATGGCGTATCAACCGATAACTTTCTCCAAGGAAGACCACCCCCCCCACGAGTCTATCGACCAGGGCACGCCGCGGTAGTCATCCAAGCGCAAATTGGCAACTACGAGCTGGCTCGCGTGTTCATGGACGGGGGCAGCGGGATCAACATCATCTACGCAGACACACTCCGTCGGATGAACAGGAACTTGGACGGACTCGCGGAATCAAAGACATCCTTCCACGGGATAGTTCTAGGAAAAGCGATCCGTCCACTCGGAACAATCAATCTGGAGGTGGTGCTAGGCAACCGAAGCAATTATAGGCGAGAATTTCTTGACTTCGAAGTAGTCGATTGGCCTTCACAGTACCACACCATTCTTGGTCGAACGGCGTTCGCAAGATTCATGGCAGTACCACACTACGCCTATTTGAAGCTCAAGCTACCCGGAGAGTATGGCAGTATCACCATTGATGGTGACTTCCAGAAATCCAACAAATGCGACATCGAGTTCAACGAAATCGCTAAATCTTTCGGGATGCAGTAAGAATTGGAGGAGATAGCAAAAACCACGGACCACTCCGTGATGCCTCTCACAAAGAAGAACGCCCCAGAGCTCGATTTCAGCGCGAAAAGCGATACCCGCAAGCATCAAGTGCACCCGACAGATTCTGCGAAGACGGTGATGGTGTCCACCACCCTCTCGCCAGCATAAGAAGGCGCGCTCGTCGAGCTCCTCCATGAGTACTGGGAAATTTTTGCCTGGCAGCCTTCAGATATGCCAGGGACACCCATGGAGTTCGCCGAGCACTCACTCGAAGTTTATAAAGACGCCAAACCTATCAAGCAGACAACCCGACGGTTTTCAGAGCCAAAGAAAAATGCACTTGGAGAAGAAGTGAACAGGTTACTCACCGCAAAATTCATCCGCGAGATAAAGATCTCCACCTGGTTAGCAAACCCGGTGCTGGTCCCGAAGAAAAATATTGACATCCTTCTCGTGTGCATCGACTACACGTCGTTGAATAAACACTGCCCCAAGGATAACTTTCCCCTACCACGGATCGACCAGATCGTGGACTCCACAGCAGGCTGTCGGCGCCTCACCTTCTTGGATGCCTACTCGGGATATAATCAGATCAGGATGAAAAAGGAGGACGAGGAGAAGACAACGTTTATAACACCCCACGGTGTTTACTGCTACACGACAATGCCCTTCGGGCTAAAGAACGCAAGCAACATGTCAGCGTTGCATGCAAAAATGCCTCGCCAAGCTCATTGGCAAGAACGTACAAGTGTACGTTGACGACATCGTCATCAAAACTCGAGTGGAGGACACGCTCCTCGAGGATATCAGAGAAACGTTTGATGCTCTGAACGCGTACAGGACCAACCCGACCAAGTGCGTCTTCGGCGTCCCTGCAGGACAACTTCTCGGGTACCTGGTTTCTGCTAGAGGAATTGAGGCCAACTCAGAGAAAATACAAGCAATCTTAACAATGAAGGAGCCAACCAATCTTCGCGGCGTACAACAACTCGCAGGGCGATTAGCCGCCTTGAGCAGATTCATCGCACGATTGGGCGAGCAGGCATTACCCTTCTACAAGCTGTTGAAGAACACAGATAAATTCGAGTGGACACCCAAAGCAAAACAGGCATTCGCAGCCCTTAAGCGAACACTACAGAGCAGGCGTGTTTTGGCAACACCACAAGAAAGGGAGCCACTATACCTATACCTAGCCGCAACAAATCAGGTCATCAGCACGGCCATCGTGGTCGACCGACCGGAGGACGGGAAGGCATATGGAGTTCAAAGGCCAATTTACTACATCAGCGAGGTGCTTTCGCCGTGCAAACAACGATACCCCCACTACGAGAGCTCAGTCATTATATGCCTTCCCAATTTACTACATCAGCGAGGTGCAAATTGCTATGATCGAGCTCAGTCATTATATTTCAAGACAAGTTTTTCTGGTCGAGCCAGTCTGGACGCAAAAATACCTCGACTACTTGTCCAATAAACAGCTCCCAGCAGACATTTGTGAGGCTCGACAGATAGTACGCCGCAGCAAAACTTTCCGGGTGATCAACGGGGAATTATACAAACAGAGCATCTCGGGAATATTGCAGAGATGCATAGCACCCGAAGACGGCAAGGAATTGTTGCGAGATATACACCAAGGAGATTGCGGACATCACGCTAGCTGGAAGGCAATTGTGGGTAAATCTTTTCGAGCAGGATTCTACTGGCCCACAGCGGCCAGAGACGCAAAGGACCTAGTCGACAAGTGCAACGCTTGTCAACGATTTGCACCTAAGCCGCACGCTCCAGCTACGTAACTACACATGATACCAATCGCCTGGCCCTTTGCACAATGGGGGCTAGACATGGTAGGACCATTACGCAAGTCAACACCCGGAGGATATACGCACATGCTTGTAGCAGTCGACAAATTCACGAAGTGGATTGAAGCCATGCCAGTCACCTCGGCCAGCGCCCAATGCGCCGTAAAATTCCTCGACTCCATCGTGTGCAGATTTGGGATACCACACAACATCATCACCGACAATGGAAGCAATCTCACAGCAAAGGAAACACAACAGTTCTGCGAGGAAAAGGGAATCACCCTCAGCTTTGCCTCTGTGGCTCACCCGCAAACCAACGGTCAAGTCGAGCGATCCAACGGATTGGTCTCAGCTGGAATAAAGAAACGGCTACTCGACCGTCTACACCCAGCGGCAGGGCACTGGACAGAGGAGTTACCCTCCGTACTATGGAGCCTCCGCACAACCCCGAATCGATCAACAAACTACACGCCATTTTTCATGGTATACGGAGCTGAAGCAGTCCTTCCCGAAGATGTCAAGTTCAGCGCCCCACGAGTCGTCTCTTACAACGAAGAAACCTCTAATAGGGCACTCGAGGAAGACGTGGATGCACTCGACGAAATACCCGACATTGCACTCGCAAGATCCGCGGTATATTAACAGTCGTTGCGCAACTACCACAACTGCCGTATACGCCACATAGCTTTTGTGGTAGGAGATTTGGTGATGCGGCTCAAGCAGAAGGAAGGACACAAGCTCGAGCCACCGTGGGAAGGACCCTTCATAATACACGAAGTTATCCCAGGTGGCGCTTATCGACTGAAGAACCCCGAGACCGGTGGCATCTACTCCAATCCATGGAATGTTGCGCACCTCCGCAAATTCTACCCTTAGGATTATTCTATTCGCGAAAAAAGGCTATACTAGCCATCCTGTAGCTCGAAGAAAATATATGGCTTCTCAGTCATATTAATGAAATACATGATTTCTCAACCATAGCTACTCATGTTCTTGATCTTTACACGCTAAATAACGGGTATACACCCCAAACACACAGGGGCTATGCCTAATGTCGGGTATATACCAACTAGGGGTATATCAGATGGTAGTCTAAAGTGCCGGATTACCAGGGTGGCCTAAATGGTGATGGGCTGTGGTCCATTAGGCGGCCCAGTAAGCTGATGCGCAGAAGCCGGATTCTAGAAGAACCCGGATCATGGCCCACGTGATCTGGCTTGGAGTAGAAGGCGGATTCCTTACTTTCCAAGTTAAGAGTTACCGTAGTCTTCTAGGTTTCCTACTCTGTATGCCCTAATCCGGCTATTATATAAAGCCGGACGGGAGATAAGATAGATAGACAAGAAGCTACAGGCTAACTCGCCGAGAGGTTGATCCTTGACGAGCAGCTAATAGAACCTCACGTTGTACTCTGTATTTCCAGGCTTTAGTCCTGAATAGTGAGATTGCAGGAGTAGGAACGCCGCATTACTGCGTCGTACCGAACCTGGGTAAAAACCCTGTGTCATTGTCCTTCGCACAACCACGTCCCCCCACGTCTCTATCGGTAGTCTCATGGCACCCCCGTCTATGAATTCTACTACGATGTCTCGACAGTTGGCGCCCACCGTGGGGCCAGCGACGTCAGGCGTTAAGTTTCGATCTGGGATACTCGGCGGGATCGGCAGTTCCATAACTGTCGGAAGCTTGGAGTTCGACAACGATGTTGGACGCTTCCTCGACAACGGATCTTACATACCGGCGCAAAATCATCTGGTAAGTGCCTGCGTGTTACTGATTGGATCTGCAAATATCTTTATCGGATTAACTGCAGAGGCCATGGGGTTTTGCGGTGGAAGTAAATTTATCCCACCCGCGCTATACCCAGTCAAAGATGACTACAATACCGGGTTCTGCTCAGATTGCCGACATACAAGTGAATCAAACTTTATCGACATGGTGCAATCCGATATCGCCGAAAACATGGATGAAAGTAATCCCGTGCAAGAGGGAGAAAACAACACTCCCACAACAGAGGTGGAAGATCCGACATCCGTCAACATCACGACGCACTCGGAAGCTGACTCTGTACTAGCCGCCATTGAGGCGAGATTAGAGTCGGAAACCGGATTGGATCACTTCGATACCGAAGACGAAGACGAGGACGCTTTCGAAAGAAAGGTCAAATCCTTCCAGGAGGGATTCTATGAAGTACTGATGGCAAAACTGGCTGAAAACACGGATGCCGACAGTCAGGAAATCCCTAGAACGCCTCCGCCAGAGGAAGAGAGAGAAGAAGGAGAAAACTCTCCAAAATTCCCCGATGTCAAAGAATTGACAGAGGAAGAACCCTGCATAAAACCTCCCTCTTCCAAGAAGAAACAGAAAACTGCTAAAAAGCTCCAATACAAACTCCGGAAGAAGAAATTGGCTGATCCAGCCAATGAAAGCCCGGAAGTAGGAGACGCAAGCGGAGTGAAACCTTCGGAGAAGAAAACAAAAGAAATTCTTGTTCCGCCAATGACAGAACAAGAAGAACATGAGTTACTACAAACACCAGTGGGATTGCACGAACCCCCTGAAGTGCTAGAAGCCAGGAGACAAGCTCTCCAGAGGCAGCAGCAACATCTATTCAGAACTCGTGAACACCTCGAAAAAACCCAGGACTACATCAAGCTCATGAAGGAAGAAATCGAGGAATACGAGAGAAAGAATAGATCTGGAATTAAACCTACAAGGTTACGCGGAATTGTAAGACCGGAAGTACTGCCGCAAAAAGAAAGGTTTCACAACCCATCTTGGCAAAAGCAGGTAAACGGCAAAGATGCCAGAGGCGAACCAATATACAAAACCGCAGCAGAAAATACGGAAGCAGCGTTCGCCATCCTCAACAATGATATGTACTCCAATGGTGAAAAACTTCAAGGGGTGTATGCTTTCTTAGGAAAAGCATTGCAACAACAACAGCGAGGGCAGCAGCGATCAGGGAAGTTGCATGACGACTCAGCCCTATGTAAAACAGCTACATGCGCCGCTGGAGCACCTGGACCGGAAGAAGCTGGAGATTCAAGCAATTCAAAAGAGAAGAAAGCAGATCCAAGAAAAGACAAGAAAAATCCCGACAACAAGGACGAAGCGTCTAGAACCGGATCCCATCTCCCGAAAGACGGACTTAATCCTCGCGATTGGGAAGAAAAGCACCGGAATGACGGAAAAGCAATTCCGCCTCCGAGACGCCCAACTGAAAAAGCTGGAAGGCAGGATATACCTCACAGGCGTGAGAGATCCCGGACACCCCCCAGAAATAAGGAAAGAAACAGGAGTAGAACTCCACCTTATCCAAAGGGCCATGATCTCGGAAGAAACAAAGAGAATCCCGGAAAAGCGCGTTCGCTCCTGATAGCTAGGTTGAGACTCTAAGTGTAGAGTGTGTAGCTAGTGGCAAGCCTTCTTCCCCACGAGGGTGACTCGAGGGTTTATATCGAACTCTTGGGGAGCCAGTATTTCAGCAGTTGTCTTCCAAGCTTCCTCCAGGATCCTGCAAACAAGTAGAGAATTTTGTGCCCTCAACCTCACCAAGTGGTTGTCAAGCACAAGGTGTGAGACTTCTAAATTGCAATGCAAAACTGAAAGTAAATGTGCAATAATTAAATCTACTACTAAATGCAAATGAGAAAATAAATATGCAATGGATTGTTTTTGTATTTTTGTGATGCAAGTGGTGATGGAGATAATGTAAATTCGAATTGGAGATGCAAGTAAAGTAAAGTGCAAGTAAAGTAAATTGCAGCAAAGTAACTAGAGTGTTTTCTTATAATTAAAATAGGACCGGGGTTCATGGTTTCACACTTGCATTCTCTCAAATAAAGTGGTAGACGGTGGACATAAAGAATTACATGTGAGATTACAATAACATGTTTAACATTGAGTATTTTCATATGGGCATCACGTCCTAGCATAGAGATCTCTACGGTCATATTGATCCCTCTTATACTCCACCAAAATGCAAAATAAATCATAACACCTCGATAATTAAGGAAAAACCAGAGTATAGCTTTAAGCAATGTGACATGAAGTTGAAGTAAGAACTTGCTAGATCTAGTCATGGATATTGATTAGTGTCACTTCAAATCCCCGGTAACAAGGTACTCCTTTTTATCCCTAGTGAGGTAACTAAGAAAGGTTTAACAAAACCTAAGTGGATCGCTGAACTTCTGTCACTTTCACAGCACTAGCGACCCCCCGTTACTCCAACTAATGCACCCATCACCCCACACATGCTCTCAAGAACTAGATTGATCAAAGCTAGCAAATAAGAACGGGGTACATAAGATACATGTACTCAAATAACTCAAGAGAAACAATTGCAATCTCAGATTCAATAACTCATAGAAAAGATCCACCACATAGGAATTACAACGGTGCCCGTAATCATGTGAGGCAGCTCATACGGATCTAATTAGTGAAGAACATAGAGAGAGAGAGATACAAGTGCTACTTCCACAAACCCATAGACCTGGGGTGGACTACTCCCTCTTCATGAAGATGTCGATGGAGATGACGTTGGAGGGGTAGGAAATCACACCGGCGGCGCCCCGCCGGAGTTTTACCCCTCCAATCTGGAACTTCTGGTCTCTGTTTCGGTGTTTCGGCGGTGCTCTTCTCCGTAAGGGTACGGGGGAACCTTTTTACAGTCGGTTTTAGGTCAAGACGGAGTCGGTAAGTCGAAGATGGAAGGAATTGGGGCCACAGGGGCCAAAAGGGGGCCTCTCACGCGGCCAAGGAATCTGGCCGCGTGGAGGGTCCTCTTTTGGGCCTCCTTGCCCAATTCTCGTGGATCCTTCGCCTGCAAGTCTTCTCCTTCCAAGAAAATGACCCCCACAGATTTTCAGGTGATTTCGCGGAAGTTTGCCCCCTGAAACGTCAAAAATATAGAAAACGGGGTTTCTGACAGGCAGGGTTAGTTCCATAAAAGTTGGGGGACTTTGTAATTTAACCCCAAAATACTATAAAACATTGAATTATACCCTTATATGATGCAATATGTAATAGAAAACCATGTGAAAATATGCAAAGTTCATCTATGCATTTTACATGCATCAACATCCCCAAGCTTAACCCATGCTCGTCCTCGAGTATGAAGGTGATAAAACTAAGATGGGTTTTGCATATTGAAACAATCATGGGATATCAAGGAGGATTATTCATGCTACATATAATCAAATGATTAATACTAGAAATGAGTAGCAATATACAATTCATGTTGTAAGAAATATCAAATATGCAAGCAAAGATGCTTCATGAAAGTTCACAAAGTGTATAATGAAATAAAAGCACTATGGACCAAATGCATACACAAAATGAAAAATAAAATACTATATTGGTCAAAGAATAGCATAATGGAGAATAGAAAATATAGTGGACACATTGGAGAAAATTGAGTAGAGGTAAAACATGATCAAGTCTTATTTAGCCTCTAAATTATTCAACTAAAATTACTAATTGAAATGTGGTATCCATTGATCTAGGACTCTCATTGCCCCTTTATCACTAGCATATTAAAATTGTGAGTATTGAAGCAATGAGAATGACAAGGTGGTTGAAAGCCTCATGCCCCGTGAGTGTGAAAACCTACTCCATGATTACTCAACTTAAGATTCCTAATAAGCTTTGTGCAATCATAATAAGTATTAATGACATCATAGAGAACCGCAAAGAGGTACCTATTTCCCCATGACATGGAAACAAGCCCATGTTACAAGGACAAGATGAACAAACGGAGTAGACTCATCATCCTTTTTATTTTCATTCACTATTATGCATAGCTTCTTATTTTATTATAGGATGTGTTTGTAGTCACTCAAGCTGTAAGTAAATTTCCACCATGATAAAGCATGGCTTGGGTTAGCAGCCCAATGCGTTTCTCTAGTCATATAGATACTTACTCATCAAAACTTACTATTCCTCTATTTCATTTCGGCATGGCAGGAGTCCAAAAAACAAAAGTACATGATATCAACCAAATGTATTTTTTTTTGTGCAATGTTGAAAGATTTCCGGTGATACACGCTTATAGCTATCTCCCAACCACACACTTGTCAAATGCAAAACTTGTGGCTCCCATTATTGGGTCATGTTTATTAGATGCATAAAAAGTAAAGTGTGCCTTCAAAAGTTCGTGAGAGTCCTATCCCAAGTTCAACCCATGACAATTAATAAAGTGAATATCTTAATTTAGACCATAAATAACACAATAACATGGTGAACATACTCGGAATAGCAATGAAGCTAATGGGAAGATATGGTGGACTCACTGGAAATACTTGGCTAAGGAGTGTTGGAAACAAGTTTTTACTTGTTGGAATTTTTAAATTTTTGGGCTAGCAAGAGGGAGATAGTTGACCAGCTACTATGCATGCATATGTCCATAGAACTACTCATTTCATGAAAAACTAAATAAACCAGCAATTAACATCAAGGACATGAATAAGAGATAGCTCAAGACAACATTATTGTAAATTTCTACACATAAAAAGCCTATAAATCATGCAAACATATGTAGCTCTTCAAATCAACCATGGCATCCCTATTCTAAGTCATAATACTAGAATCCAATACATTCCGACCCCAAACTCCAGTAGCTCAATCTCATATAAAATGATGGTGGTGGTCTTATCAAAATAAAAATAAAAACAAAAACTAGACGCTTCAAGTCTCTACGATAAATGCTTTGCTTAGAAAAACAGAAAGTAGACGTGTGCTAACCAAAAGAGTGTAGCTCCAGTGGGGTGTTCATCACATCCCCAAGCTTATGGCTTTCACCATTCTTGGATGTCTTGAGGCGCAGCTCCTCTATTCCCTGTGAAAAAACTTCACAAAACATGTTTCTCCCATTCTTTTTTTGTGGGGTGAGATTAGCAAGGACAAACAAATCACATGCTTGCTGTGTAAAATTCCAAATCAAATGCTCCAGTAGATAGACAATAAGGTTCATTATGTTGTATGTTAACTCTCTTTCTTGAAAGAATCATGGAAATTCGATTCCCAAGCCAAAAGAGTGCATAAAACAAAAGAAGGCAGAATCTATCCAGAAAAGCAGCAGCAACAAAACGAACGTTTTTCCCTAAGCTAGACTCGTCAAAAAATTAAGCCAATTGTTTTTCTTACAGAGGACGAAAAGTTGCAGAACATACTAAAAAATTAGCTCAATCCTACATACCAATAAAAAACTTAAAATCATACGGTGAGCAGACTCGTGCTGAAACAGAAATTTCATGCACTAGGATAGCAACTTATAAGTCCAAATGGGTTTGACTTGACTCTTTATTGAAAACTCCAGAATTAAAAAAAACTAATCTCTTGAGACAGAAAGAGGACACTAGGAAAATACAAACAAAAACAACCGGGTTGCCTCCCGTAAAGCGCTTTCTTTATAGCCATATAGCTAGGCTTTACATACTTGATAATCAAGAGGGATAAAGCTCATGAGGGAGCTTGTTCTTCAGCGTGCCCCTCTTCCTTGGGAAGTGCTCCATGATTTTCTTGTGAGGGAACTGAAACTTGACATTCCCTTCCTTGAAGTCTATGATTGCACCTGTAGTACTAAAAAAAGGTCTACCCAAAATAATAGGACTAGGGGATTTATCCCCCATATCCATAATAATGAAATCAACGGGTACAAAAGTCATGTGAAATTCAATCATAACATCTTTTACTTGTCCTACAGCATGTTTAGTAGAGTTATCAGCAAGGACAAATTCACTTGAGCACTTTCCTAAATTTTCTAGTTCTAGCAATTCATATAATTCTTTAGAGAGTACCGATACACTAGAACCTAGATCTAACATAGCATGGTGAATTTCTTTTCCAATTGAAACTAGCACCTTGGGGATCCATGCATCCCCAAGCTTAGGAGGTATCATGGCCTCATTCTTGTACCTAGCAATTTTTTCTTGCAAGACATGATTAGCAATATAAGATCCAAAGCCAGGTTGATTAACATTTATAGTGGGATCACTAGCAAATTTTTGTAGAGTAGCAAATAGTTCTTGCAAGCTACTTTTTTCTAAATCAAGCAATGGATCCTTAATTTCAGTAACCATCATAATTTCCTCTACTTTACTCTCTAATTTAGCTAGCATGCTTGATTAATGAGGACTAATTTCATCTTTGCTAGCAAGATAAGACATATATGGATGTAAATATTCAGGGTACTTCACTATTTCATTCAAAGTTTCTTCTAAGCTAGTAGGGACATGCTCACTTGTATTCTCAGCAATATGATCAATATTTTCAATAATAGGAGCAGCAATAGTAATAGAATTCATTCCTGCACTAGGTTGTGCTTGTGGCTTTCCTGCTGACATGCTTAATAGAGTTGCTTGATTATCAGCTAATTTTGACAATGCTTTATCTAAATTCGAAGATTGAAGTTGCAATTCTTTAATATCACTGCTAATTACTGCAATAGACTTATTTAACTCGTATCATAGCATTGTGACTAGCAACTTGTTCCATAAGCAATTTATTAAATTCAGAAATTTCACTAGAAGGCTTCCACTTATTTTCATTAGCATTAGGATATGGAACAAAAGGTTTATTTGGCACATAAGGAGGTTTACTATAAGAATTGTAAGCATTACCAAAACCATTGCTACCATAATTCCTAACAAATTAACATCCACACTTTCAGAATCACTACCAACTAGCTCCTGCAAAGGCACATTCTCCATATTTTGTTTATTAATAAAGGCAAGAATAGTGTCCATTTTAGAGGAAAAATCATTGGTTTCTTCAATTGAGTTTATTTTCTTAGTGGTATTGGGTGCTCTTTCAGTATTCCATTGACTATAATTTTGCAATATGCTTTCTAATATGCTCTTAGCCTCTCCTACAGTTTTACTCATAAAGGCACCTCCAGCAGCAGAATCAAGTATATTTCTAGACATGTAGTTTAGACCATTATAAAAAGAGTGAAGTATGGTCCATTCATTTACTCCATGTGATGGGCATGTTCTAAGCATTAATTTAATTCTATCCCATGCCATGGCTACATGTTCAATATCATTTTGCCTAAATGAGAGGATATTATTCCTATTTTGCAAAATTTTAACGGGAGGATAATATTTCTTAATGCTTTTAAATCATCCCAAGACTTTATACTAGCTGTAGGTAGTGAAAGTAACCATTCTTTAGCCTTTCCTCTAAGTGAAAAAGGAAATAATTTCAGTTTTAAAACACTACTTTCCACATTTTTAAATTTTTGCATATCACATATTTCCATGAAATCATGAAGATGCATAGAGGCATCCTCCATAGCACTACCACCAAATTTATCTCTAGTAATTAAATTCAATAAACTAGGACTTACTTCATAGCTTTCAGCTTGTATTTCAGGTGTAGTAATTGGCCTAGCAATGAATTGGTCATTGGGTGTATTTGTGTAGTCACTTAATTTAGTTCTATCACCCATTTTAACAGTTTTTATGTAGTTTTTAATTTTTTATGCAAAACTGAAAAGTAAAGTAACTAGGCAAATTCTAAATACTAAAATAAACTAGATAACTAAATGCAAAGCTAAAATGCAAACTAAAATAAAATATGCAAGACAAAACAAAAACAAGAACAAAAACAAAAACAAAAACAAGACAAGAAACAAAACAATCTACTTGAAAGAAGGTGGAGATAGAAAGGACGGTACTCACGTAGGTGCAACCCCAAGCTTAGGTGTTTGCACACCTTGTTGGTGATGAAGACTTCTTGAGCTCCCTTGGACAACTCCTTCACCTATGGCCCCCGGCAACGGCGCCAGAAAAACGCTTGATGGCTAGGTTGAGACTCCAAGTGCAGAGTGTAGCTAGTGGCAAGCCTTCTTCCCCACGAGGGTGACTCGAGGGTTTATATCGAACTCTTGGGGAGCCAGTATTTCAGCAGTTGTCTTCCAAGCCTCCTCCAGGATCCTGCAAACAAGTAGAGAATTTTGTGCCCTCAACCTCACCAAGTGGTTGTCAAGCACAAGGTGTGAGACTTCTAAATTGCAATGCAAAACTGAAAGTAAATGTGCAATAATTAAATCTACTACTAAATGCAAATGAGAAAATAAATATGCAATGGATTGTTTTTGTATTTTTGTGATGCAAGTGGTGATGGAGATAATGTAAATTCGAATTGGAGATGCAATTAAAGTAAATTGCAGCAAAGTTACTAGAGTGTTTTCTTATAATTAAAATAGGACCGGGGTTCATGGTTTCACACTTGCATTCTCTCAAATAAAGTGGTAGACGGTGGACATAAAGAAGTACATGTGAGATTACAATAACATGTTTAACATTGAGTACTTTCATATGGGCATCACGTCCTAGCATAGATATCTCTACGGTCATATTGATCCCTCTTATACTCCACCAAGATGCGAAATAAATCATAACACCTCGATAATTAAGGAAAAACCAGAGTATAGCTTTAAGCAATATGACATGAAGTTGAAGTAAGAACTTGCTAGATCTAGTCATGGAGATTGATTAGTGTCACTTCAAATCCCCGGTAACAAGGTACTCCTTTTTATCCCTAGTGAGGTAACTAAGAAAGGTTTAACAAAACCTAAGTGGATGACTGAACTTCTGTCACTTTCACAGCACTAGCCACCCCCCGTTACTCCAATTAATGCACCCATCACCCCACACACGCTCTCAAGAACTAGATTGATCAAAGCTAGCAAATAAGAACGGGGTACATAAGATACATCTACTCAAATAACTCAAGAGAAACAATTGCAATCTCAGATTCAATAACTCATAGAAAATATCCACCACATAGGAATTACAACGGTGCCCGTAATCATGTGAGGCAGCTCATACGGATCTAATTAGTGAAGCACATAGAGAGAGAGATACAAGTTCTACTTCCACAAACCCATAGCCCTGGGGTGGACTACTCCCTCTTCATGGAGACGTCGATGGAGATGACGTTGGAGGGGTAGGAGATCACACCGGCGGCGCCCCGCCGGAGTTTTCTCCCTCCAATCTGGAACTTCTGGTCTCTGTTTTGGTGTTTCGGTGTTTCGGCGGCGCTCTTCTCCGTAAGGGTACGGGGGACCCTTTTTATAGTCGGTTTTAGGTCAATACGGAGTCGGTAAGTCGAAGATGGAAGGAATTGGGGCCACAGGGGCCTCTCACGCGGCCAAGGAATCTGGCCGCGTGGAGGGTCCTCTTTTGGGCCTCCTTGCCCAATTCTCGTGGATCCTTCGCCCGCAAGTCTTCTCCTTCCAAGAAAATGACCCCCGCAGATTTTCAGGTGATTTCGTGGAAGTTTGCCCCCTTAAACGTCAAAAATATAGAAAACGGGGTTTTTGACAGGCAGGGTTAATTCCATAAAAGTTGAGGGACTTTGTAATTTAACCCTAAAATACTATAAAACATTGAATTATACCCTTATATGATGCAATATGTAATATAAAACCATGTGAAAATATGCAAAATTCATCTATGCATTTTACATGCATCAGCGCCACAATGGAAAAGAAAGGAGCAGATCCCCTTCTGTCCATTCAGCCGGCAGGTACTCCGCACACATGGATAGAGCGGAAAGAGACGATTTATACTTTGGACCTAAGTGCTTCACAGATAGTATCCGAAGGATAACCCTGCATTCTGGCTTTGCCAAGGTTGGTCCAACATACCAAAAATATACCGGTAGTACAAACCCGGATACCTGGCTCTCAGACTATCATACAGCCGTCCAGATCAACAATGGGACAAACTTGGAAGCTGTAAAGTTTCTTCCCCTAGTGTTACTGGATGGAGCCAGAGATTGGATCAATGGATTACCCTCTAGAACTGTCGACAGCTGGGATGATATGGCTCGAGTATTTACTCAGCATTTCCGGGGAACCTACAAACGCCCGAATAGCATCAACCAGCTAAACAGTTGCACCCAATTTGAGGACGAACCATACGTGGATTTCATCTCAAGATGGACGGCAATGAAGAATAGTTGCTCTGGAGTAACTGACGTACATGCTTTCGTCAATGGCCTAAAACCCGGACTCGTACCGTTCATGATTGGTTCCAAAAAGCACAAAGATCTCGGATCTATGCTTACAACCGCCAACGAACACGCTGCAGCCGAGGACGACATCAGGGCAAGAGGAGGCAATATCGATACACTGATACAGGCCAAAAAAGAACCCTCGCCCTGAGAAAAAAGGAACTCCAGATGCAGCACAAAAACCCAAAGAGGTAAATATAGCCTTTGGAAGGGAAAATGGCAATAGGTGGAAAGGACGCAGTACCGAGCCGATAAACTACACCAAAGAAGAGTGGGAGAAAATAAAGTCGGAAAACTGTGTCCACCACTCGCAATTTGGGAAGCCTACTCATACTAACGCACAATGCCGCTTGAACAAGCATATGAAAGGCAGTGCAGGATCCGAAAACACAGGGAAGAATTACAAGAGGAAGTTTTCCAAGCAAAAGCCAGAAGCTGAGAAAGAAGACAGTGAATCGGACACTGACGAAAAAATCCAGGAACAACAGCGAAAAGGCGAGCCCAAGTTTCCGGGAGTTGATGGAGAATGCAACCTAACTTTCCTGGCAACTCCCTCAGCAAAGGTGGCGAAGAGAACGCTCCGAGAAATAAACGCGGTTGTCCCTGCAACCCCGAAATTCTTGAAGTACTCAAATACACCAATTACCTAGGATCGGTCCGATCATCCCGGGAATATCCCTGAACCCGGCACACAAGCTCTAATCGTAAGTCCTATTGTTCAAAACATTAGGCTAAAAAGAGTGCTGATGGATGGAGGATCCAGCATTAACATAATGTACCTGGATACGCTGAAGCATCTGAAAATTTCCGAGACCTAGCTCAACCACAACAACATACGTTTTCATGGCATCGTTCCTGGCAAACAAGCACAATCCCTAGAGACAAATATCACTTCCGGCAGGAAAAAGTATCATTCGAGGTTGTGCCGTTCGAAAGCGTGTATCACGCGATACTCGGACGTCCAGCTTTCGCAAAATTCATGGCAAGATCATGTTATATCTATAACAAGCTGAAGATGCCAGGACCCAAAGGATGAGTAATCACCATATATGGAGACTTCAAATTGGCAAACGAGCTGGAAAAAGAAAACGCCCGTTGCGCTGAGAAAGTCATAGCAAAGGAAGAGTTGAAAGAGCTGGCCAAAGAGGTGTCGCCGACAGAAATGCCGGCAGGCAAAGAAAGCCGGAAGCCAACAGATAGCTTCAAGGCTTCCGAGAACACAAGACAGGTAATCCTAGGTCCCAAAGATCCGACAAAATTTGTCATAGTGGGAACTGGGATAACCGACAAATAGGAAAGCGAGCTCATCAAGTTCCTCCGTGAGAATTGGGATATTTTCGCTTGGTGTCCAGCGGACATGCCAGGCGTACCCAGGGAACTTGCTGAGCATCAACTCAAGGTGATTCCAGGATCCAAACCCGTCAAGCAAGGTCTCCGTCGATTTGACGGAAGAAGACGGAGATCATCCGGATTTTGGCAGCATATTTTATCCGGGAAGTTATACATACTGAATGGTCTGCAAATCCAGTATTAGTCCCGAAGAAAGATACTACTACCCTTAGAATGTGTATAGATTACACCGGCCTGAACAAACTGTGTCCAAAAGATAGGTTTGCGTTACCGCGAATCGATCAAATAATAGATGCCACTGCAGGCTCTGAGCTTTTATGCTTTTTGGATGCATATTCTGGGTATCATCAAATACGCATGAAAAAGGAAGATCAAATCAAAACTTCGTTCATAACCCCTTATGGGACGTACTATTACATAACCATGCCATTTGGCCTGAAGAACGCAGGTGCCACCTACCAGCGTTGCATGCAACGGTGTTTGCATAGTCAGATTGGCAAAAATGTCCACGTTTACGTGGACGACATTGCTGTTGTTACCAAGGAAAAAGAAACACTCCTTGAGGATTTGCGAGAAACCTTCGAAAATTTGCGCACTTATAAAATGAAGTTAAATCCATTAAAGTGCGTATCCGGGGTTCCCTCCGGAAAACTTCTGGGTTTCATCGTTTCTCATAGAGGAATAGAAGTAAACCCGGAAAATATCAGAGCAATCTTAAACATCTCCAAGCCTACGTGCGTAAAAGATGTGCAAAGTTTGACGGGTTCCGCTGCAGCCATCAGCAGGTTTATTAGCCGGCTGGGGGATAAAGCTCTGCCACTATACAAATTGCTGAAGAAATCCGACAAATTCGAGTGGACAGAAGAAGCAGATGCAGCATTAACCCAGTTGAAACAAACTTTGATGAAAGCTCCGATTTTGGTATCTCCAAAAGACGAAGAACCTATGTTATTGTACCTTACGGCTACAAATCGGGTTATTAGTGCAGTAATTGTTGTGAAAAGGAAGAAAGACGAACAAAGCATACCAGACCAGCATCCGGTATATTACATAAGTGAAGTTTTCTCCGAGTCCAAACAAAGGTATCCACACTATCAAAAATTGGCATATGGCGTATTTTTCGCATCTCG
Organism: Alopecurus myosuroides; assembly: GCA_028641055.1. NCBI lineage: Eukaryota > Viridiplantae > Streptophyta > Magnoliopsida > Poales > Poaceae > Alopecurus > Alopecurus myosuroides. Next base: position 686,197,232 of record CM054057.1, read on the forward strand.
GAAACTTCGTCATTACTTCCAAGGACATTCCATAACAGTGGTATGTAAAGCACCACTAGGGGATATAATAAACAATGCGGAAGCAACTGGCCGAGTAGCCAAATGGGGCATCGAGCTAGCAGCATTCGACATTAAGTACCAACCCAGGACGGCAATAAAATCCCAGGTTCTGGCAGATTTTGTCGCCAACTGGACGGAACCAATGGGAAAAACACCGATGCCGGAGTCCGAGTACTGGATCATGCACTTTGAGGGATCCAAGATGAAGGAGGGCGCTGGAGCTGGTGTAGTTCTAAAATGCCCTAAAGAAGATACAATGGAGTATGTATTACAAATACACTTCAACACCAGTAATAATGTGGCAGAATATGAAGCTTTGCTTCACCGCTTTCATATCGCAAAGGAAATAGGTGTCAAGCGCATCTTATGCTATGGCGACTCAGATTTGGTACAACACCAGCTCAACCAAACTTGGGACGCCAAAAGCCCTATAATGGCCGAATACCGGAGAACGGTGGACGAGTTTGTCATCTGTTTCTTTGGATTCAAAATACTCCATGTTAAAAGGGAGGAAAATTGGAATGTGGATGCTTTAGCTCGCATGGGGTCAGAAAGGGTCAAAACCCTACCACCAGGTGTATTCGTCCAACATTTGTACGAACCATCGATAAAACGTGGAGATGTTGATTATCCTCTGGCTTCCGAGTCAATTGAAGTCATGCTCGTTAACCCGGATTGGACAATCCCATATTTAAACTTCTTAGTTGATCAGAAGTACCCGGACGGAGCAGACGAAGTCTTGCAAAGACAACTTCAGCGTCGATGCAAAGGATACACGGTAATTAACAATTGCCTGTATAAACGCAGCACTACCGGAATTTTTCTGCGATGTATTTCACCAGAAGAAGGACGAGAAATCCTGCAAGAAATCCATGCCGGAGATTGCGGACACCATGCTCAATCAAAAAGCATAGTCAAACAAGCATTCCAAGAAGGATTTTTCTGGCTAACAGCCAAGACAGACGCTGAGCACATAGTAAACACATGTGCAGGGTGTCAATATTACGCCAAGCAGACAAATATGCCAGCCCAAGCACTCAAAACTATCCCCATTACATGGTCGTTTGCGGTCTGGGGGCTAGATATGATGGGACCATTCAAAACTACCAGAGGCAGACTTACGCATCTACTTGTTGCAGTGGATAGATATACCAAGTGGGTGGAGGCCAAACCCATCAAAAAACTTGACGGTGTAACTGCCAGCAATTTCATCATTGACATAGTCATGAGATACGGCGTTCCACACAGCATAATAACCGACAACGAGACAAATTTCTCTATTGGAGAGTTGGCAAAATATTGCCGACAAACGGGAATTCGCCTAGATCTCGCATCTGTAGCACACCCGCAATCCAATGGTTAGGTTGAAAGAATGAATAGCTCAATCTTACAAGGAATACGCCCAAGACTCGAATCTCCTCTTCATAGAGCAGCTGGAGCATGGGTAGAAGAGTTACCTTCCGTGCTTTGGAGCATCCGAACAACACCAAACAGGTCAACTGGGCAAACCACATTTTTCCTAGTTTATGGCCCGGAAGCAATTCTCCCAACGGACATGATCCATGATAGCCCAAGAGTGCAGGATTTCGATGAATCAGATGCCAAAAGCGCACGACAGGATGCCGTCGATCTCTTAGAAGAGGAACGAGAACTTGTGCTTCAAAGATCCGCCATCTATCAGCAAGGTTTACGACGTTATCATAGTCGGAAAATCAGGCATCGTTCTTTTAAAGAAGGTGACCTAGTGCTAAGATTGGTGCAGCAATGAAAGCACAAACTGGCCCCAGTATGGGAGGGACCATTTGTCATCAGTAAAGCCATGAAGAATGGGTCATATATCTTGTAGACATTCGAGATACGGAAGATGATCCCGAGAAGCCGAATCGCAAAAGAAAGAGAAAGATAGATGATGAACTAGGAGAGACAAAGAGGCCCTGGAGTATCCAGCAGTTACGTCCCTTCTATACTTAGTTCAATTTCTATGTAAACATCTTTGAGATCATGAAATAAAGTTGTCGGAATTCTCATATCCATGTTTTTACAAGTTTATTATAGTACAAAGCATGATTCCGTCTTATCTATTTCCCAATGATCTTACAGAATACTCAATGTTAACCCGAGTTGTGCCTGCGTGCTCGGCGTTTAAAAACTGAATGATTTTCAGCCTACTAAAGGTTAAAGGAAACTCGGATTGTCACTAGTAGGGAATGGCTTATAGCCACCACCATACCGCTGGCGAACTAGAATGGCTGTTGCCCAGCGCTAATAGTGCTGGCGAACAACTATGCCTGTTCGCCAGCACTACCGCTGGCGAACAACCACCCTTGTTCGCCAGCGGTACGCCTGGGCCCCACCTGCGCGCGATTTGAAATGGTAGCGCCGCTGCCTTATTTTACCGCTGGCGAACGGCCTGTATTGTTCGCCAGCGCTACTCCCCACAACCGCTGGCGAACAGATGCTTCTGTTCGCCAGCGCTAAGATGTGGGCCCAGCACGCATCTTAACGCTGGCGAACAGAAGCATCTGTTCGCCAGCGGTAGTCCGCAGATATTGCCACAAAGTGGCACCCCCACCTACCCACTTTCCCTCCACTCTCTTCTTCACCTTGTCCCCTCTTCTCTCTCTAGCTCGAAATTATGCCAATTTCTCCACCCTCCTACTCTATTTTGAACCAACTAAATTTATTTTAGTTGGTATATATATGTTTATCTCCCTCCTAACATCATTTCTATCCCAAATTTTCCCTCCCTAGCCATCTAGATCTAGAATTAACCCCTTTCTCTCCAAAGCTCCAAATTTCTCCGGATCATCGTGTGGCCATCTATTCATTTGAGGTGTGATGAATGATAATATATAATTAAATGAGTTTGTATATAAATTTTGTCCGGATACACGCGATATGCAATATGTGTGAAATTTCACCGGATTCAACAATGGTCGTGTGATGGAGACGATAAATGCATGTGTGCGCAATTTGTTGTGGAATGAAATTGAGTAGCCAACTACGCCGGAATGTTGATTCATTTCCGTCTCGGCATAGTTTGGCACTCCTCTAACCTCCAATTTGTAGGAAGGTCATGCCGATTTTTTTCCGTGAATATCGCAATATATAATATATTATGTTTGGTTCTAATATTAATTATATCGGCGCGCGCTCTCGTGCAGGCGACATATAATGGTGGTCGTTAAGAGTGAACGTGTCGTGAATAGTTACTTGAGACACGCGACAGAAGACATGTTACAAAATGGCCGCAAGGAGATACGATGTCCATGTCGAAAGTGCAAACTAGGGGCTTGCTCAATCCCTTTACCGGAGACTTGCTCAGTCACCTCCTAAGGTATGGTTTCATGGATGGGTATAACAGTCAGTGGGTAAGTGATGATGAAGATGATGAAGTCCATGGGGCGGCGGCGGTAGGAAATGATGTGCAACAGGACAATAGCAACGATCGAATAGAACTACAGCAGGACCAACTACAGCAGGACCAAGATCAGCCTTATGACCAGCACATGATCATGGAGAAGATGTTGAACAAGACGTGGAAGAAGATCACGAGGACACAGGGACAACCCCTAACGGAAGTTGTGCGACCCTCATCTGAAAGAACTGCTCTTGAGAAAGACGACTAACTCGATATCTGCTGCTAGAGAGCAATCGAAGCTGGCGCAACTAGATAGACTCGAAGACACCGTTGTATGCAGGCTGCGGTCCGGGAGAGTCCCCCTGAGAGTGGCCCTCGATGTTCTGCAGATGAAGGCGAGATACAAATGGAGCGACATAAGCGTCGATGCAAGCCTGCAATACTGGCACGATTGTCCTTCCAGAGGGCAACACTTGTCCTAAAAGTTGCGACGAGGCCAAGAAAGTCGTGTGCCCCTTTGATTTACCTCACGAAAAATACCATGTGTGCATCAACGATTGCTACATTTATCGGAAAGAGGACGCGAACAAAACCATTTGTCCAGTTTGCAGCGCCGCTCGATACAAGAAAGGGAAGAAGAAAGCTCCTCGGAAAGTTGTGTGGTACTTTCCGCTCATTCCCCGTCTGCAACGGTATTTCGCGGACCGCAAGGAAGCAGAGCTCATGCGCTGGCACGCGAAAAGGAGGAATAAAGTTTTGAAAGATCCAAATCGAAGTGAAAAAGTAATTCTGACACATCCTTCAGATGCAAGTCAATGGAAAGCAATTGACTGTGAATATCCAACGTTCGGGGCGGAGGCAAGGAACATCAGGTTGGGTGTGAGCACCGACGGACTCAATCCGTTTGGCAACCAGAGCAGCACCCATAGCACCTGGCCCGTGTTTGTATGGATGTACAACATCCCTCCCTGGTTGTGCATGAAGAGGAAGTATATTCACATGAGTATGCTAATTCAAGGGCCGAAACAACCAGGCAACGACATAAATCTATACCTGAAGCTGCTTAAAGATGAGCTGGAAACGCTATGGGCCGAGGAAGGGGTGAACACATGGGACGCCTTCGGTGAACAATATTTCCCAATGAGAGCTGTCTTACTCTGTACGGTTCACGACCTACTAGGCTACGGATATGTGGCGGGCCAGGTGTGCCACGGACATAACGGTTGCGTGAGGTGCATGGATGACCCCACGTTTATGCAACTTCCGAAAGATCCTGGGTCTTCGAAAACAGTTTTCGTTGGCCATCGAAGGTGGCTACCCAACAAAGACCCGTGGAGAAGGCGAGGAGACCTTTTTAACGGTGAGGATGAGCTCCGTGGACCTCCACGTAAGAGGTGCGGCGAAGAAATCTACAATTTGCTGAATGATTGGAAGGAATGCCCAGAGCCTGGAAAGAAGCAAAAGGCGCCAAAACCGCTTCTGGATGTATGGAAGACGAGGTCGGTGTTTTGGGACTTGCCATACTGGCCCTTTCTCGATACGCCTCACTGCCTTGATGATGCATATCACGAAGAATGTGTTTGAAAGTTTGTTTGGCACGCTGCTCAACATGCCGGAGAGGACCAAAGACGGGGTGAAAGCAAGAAACGACCTGAAATATTTTGGTATTAGGGTAGATCTTCAGGGGACGCCCGGATGATGACGACGGCGATCAATCGTGTGATGAGGAGACGGATGGTCGCAAGGCCAAAAGGGTTAAGAGGAATGACTATTACTGCCCCCCCTCCTGCTTCACTCTTAGTCCGGACGAGATCACAAAATTGATGATGTGCCTTCTCGGAGTCAAAGTCCCTAGCGGTTACTCAGGGCTAATAAGCAGATTCCTCGACGCGCAGAAACAAAAGTTTAGCGGGATGAAGTCTCATGACTGTTACGTGATGATGACGCAGATACTTCCGGTTGCGATCCGCGGAATAATGGACAAACACGTCCGGGAAACCCTGTTTGGCCTCTGTAACTTCTTCGACGTTATATCTCGAAAGTCGATCACGGGGAAGCAGATCTCAAGGCTGCAGGAAGAGATTGTCGTGATACTATGCGAGCTTGAGATGTACTTTCCACCATCATTCTTTGACATATGTGTTCATCTGTTGGTCCATATCGTGGACGATATCATCCATCTCGGGCCGTTGTTCCTGCACAACATGATGCCGTTTGAAAGGATGAATGGGGTCATCAAAGGATATGTTCGCAACAGAGCTCGTCCGGACGGAAGCATCGTTCAGGGCTTTCTCACCGAAGAGTGCATCTCTTTCTGCACGAATCATATGGACGTGGAGGACCCAGTTGGTCTGCCCAGAAACAAGCACATTGGCAAGCTCGATGGAGTAGGTCACAAAAATGGACGTAGAGAAGTGCATGTGGATCGGGCTTGTCGACGCACCGACTTTAACAGGGCAAACTTAGTAGCTCTCCAACACATTGACATGGTCGATACTTGGGTGGAAAAACACAAGAGCTCGATTATGAAAAAGTACAGTGAACAAGGCAAGCGGAGGACCGAAGGAGAAATAATCAGAGAGCATAACTCCACTTCTTGCGTTGGTTTAAAGATGTGATCGTCGCTAATCCACCGCCAAGGGATTGTGCGAAAAATAAACTATTGTACGCTTGGCACATGGCCCAGCTCCCAACCTAGCGACGTTTCAAGCATATGATATCAACGGGTTCACTTTCTACACAGAGGAGAAAGACAAAACTTCCGATTATCAAAACTCAGGGGTAACGATGGAATCCTACACCGGTGACAAAAAGTTAAGATACTACGGAAGGATCGAGGAGATATGGGAGCTTAACTACTCTGGAGAGAAGGTGCCTATGTTCCGCGTCAGATGGGCTAGGATGTCGACCGTCAGGAAAGAAGACCAATACTTTACAACCATGGTTATTCCCGAAGCCGGAACCTCATCAAGCGCGAATGTCACAGCGCAAAATGAGCCATGGGTATTGGCTAAGCATGTGTCACAATGCTTCTTCATAACAGACCCCGCAAGGCCTAGCCGTTGTCGTGAGGAGAGGGAAAAGAAATATCATCGGAATGGATGGAGTCGTTGATGAGGACGAGTTCGACACGTTCGGCGACCCAAATATTGACGATGATCAAGAAGATGATGATGATAGTCATGCAACATACACAACAAGAAGAAGCAGAACTACGCTACCTAGGCATGGTCTTCCATTCATAAGAAGAAGTCATAATGTGGGGTTAAATTATGCAACTGCGACCAAAAAAGGCAAAAAAATCAAACACTGATGAGAAACTATGTATATATTTTTCTGCCAATTGTATGCGACGAAACTATGTATATGCATGGGGTCTGATATCGATGTGCACTTATTATAAATTTAATGTACCTTGTTCTGTATTTCAAATGTGTGGACTTATATTTTTTGAAACATAAAGGAAACAAATAGAAATTAAATAAGAAGGAAACAACGGAAAACAATAGAACACATAAAGAAAAAACAATAGAAAACAACTAAAACCAAAATAATGAAAAGAGAAAACAAGAAGGAAATATTGGAAAACAATTGAAAACATAAAAGGGAATAATTGAAAACATAAAGGGAATAATGAAAAACAAAAAAACATTATTATTTGTAATGTGTTTGAAATAATTTGTAATGTGTTTGAATTAATGAAATGTGTCTTTGAATAATTTAAATGCATGTATTATTTAAATAAACATATTATTTAAATGCATGTATTATTCAAATAAACATATTATTTAAATGCATGTATAAACATAATAATTTAAATGCATGAAATTAATTTGTAATGTATTATTTAAATGCATTTATAAACATAATAATTGAAAACATAAAGGGAATAATGAAAAACAAAAAAACATTATTATTTGTAATGTGTTTGAAATAATTTGTAATGTGTTTGAATTAATGAAATGTGTCTTTGAATAATTTAAATGCATGTATTATTTAAATAAACATATTATTTAAATGCATGTATTATTCAAATAAACATATTATTTAAATGCATGTATAAACATAATAATTTAAATGCATGAAATTAATTTGTAATGTATAATTTAAATGCATTTATAAACATAATAATTTTAAAAAAAGTACCTCTGGCGAACAGCCATCCTTGTTCGCCAGCAGCATGTTACCGCTGGGCAACAGAGAGATGTTCGCCAGCGGTAAGGTACCGCTGGCGAACTACGGGGCTTGTTCGCCAGCGCTACACTGGCGCTGTGACACTTACGCGGGCCCCCCACCCCTCCCCTCTCTCTAGCAGTACTGCGCGCCCAACACTTAGTCGATTTCGAAACCACCGCGCGCGCCTCCCTCTCTCTGTTAACTCCGGCGACTCTCCCTCTGTTAACTCCGGCGAGGACTAGGCCTCCGGCGAGCCCAATAGCACCACCGGCCGCGCCTCTCCCTCCCTCTCACCCCTCCCTTCCCTCTCCACGCGCGCCCTCCCTCTCCCCACTGCCCGCGCGCGAACACCCCACCCACTGCCCCGATCAGCCGTCGGCCACTTCCCCTCCCTCACCGGCGATCACCACCCCCCTGGCCACTCACTGCTCCTCCCCTGCGGCTGCTGCGCTGCCTCGTACAGCGGCACCGCCCCTCCTGCCCACTGTTCTGCCACGCACACAAGGTGCTCGACCAAAGTTCCATAAGAAAATCAGGTAGCTTTTTTGTTCTGTTTTTGGTGGATCAGAAATATAGCATTAAGTGATTCTGTTTTGCAAAAAAAACGTAAATCATCAGAGGCTAGTTCAACTCTAGGGCATTTTCTCATGTGATTGCTCAACTTGGGATCATGATCAGCCTAGTTTTTATTCTGTGCATTTTTTGTTCTGATGAGAACATCATTGCACTTGTTTTTATTCTGATTGCCTAGTTTTGGATTTCTGGCCAATGATGATAAATATGCACCAAATTATCCTTTGATTTTGTTGTTTTTGGCCACCTGATGCTCCTCCTTGCTGAGAATGTAATAATATATGTGACTGAAAATGCATGAATTAATGGCACTGCAAGGGACCCTTTTTTAATGAAAACAACCATTGATAACTTGCGGAATTAATCAGAAGCTGGAAAGTACTATCACTGCACCTGATGTGCATGAATTAATCAGAAGCTCATCGACGGATAGAGCTTATTGAAGCTTAAGATCTGAGGCCAGAGGTTATCCTGTTTTACTGTTTTTTTTTCTCTTTTGGTTTGCTCAAGTGATGATACAGCTAGCATGCAACACAATGGTTTTTATTCACTTAAACATATTCAAGTGATGAATCTGGTTGGTGGTGATGGATGGTATATTTTTCAAACCTGTGAGTACTCCTAGCTTAATTTTTCAAACATAAATAGGAGCTAGAAACCGAGGAAAGTAGTCCATTGTCCCTTAAACAATTAAAAACTTTATGAAAATATGCAGTAATTCTTATTTAACATAAAGAGATCGTGGTAAAATTTTGAGATCATTTGGATGAGTTTGGTAGAACAAACTTGTTCTAATTTCAATTCTGCCAAAATTTAAATTTAATTACTTTTGGCAGTTAACAAACTTCAATTGATATAAAATTTTGTGTGTCACTCTTATTTGGCAATAAAAGGCCATGGTACAAATTTCAATTCATTTTGATGATATTTTTAAAACACACTTGTTTTCATTTTATTTCTGCAATTAACTTCCAATAATTAATTGAGGCACTTAACTAGTTCAAAACCACATGAGATTTGGTGGAAAGTTTATTATTTACCATAAGGAGGCACTGGTAGAAATTGGAGATCATTTTGATAAAGTTTGTAGAACAAACTTGTTAAATTTCTGATTTGTTGCTGTGGAGAAAACCATGATTTTTGGGGCCTTAAACAACTTAATTTTTGGTGCCACTCCTTGTGCTACTCTCATTTGATATAAAGACCATGTGATTAATTTTACAAAGTATTTCCGCAAAGTTTGTAGAAGTAACTTGTTTGCGTTTTCACCTTATGGCAATTCTGCCATTTTTCAAACAGAAAAGAATTCATTCTGTTTTGTGCCCATGTGCTTATATATCTTAACATAAATCATATTTTTGTGCCCATGTTATGTCACAATTGTTTTTGGTGGTTGGTGATGGTTGGTGGGTGGTGATGGATGTGGGGTGTGTATGGATGGTGGTGGTGATGGATGGTGGTGTATGGATGGTGGAGATGGTGTGTGGTCGTATTGATATGTGCCCACCTTCGTGTGGATGACGATGATAATATGAGGGGTGGGATTATATGAGGGGTGGGTTTTTATGTGCAGGTACCCCACGTGAGTCCCTATTTGCCGGAATGTTGATTAATTTCCGTTCCGCAAATTTGGGTACTCCATTTGTGATATTTTTAGCAAAGGTCATGCCGAAATTTTCCGTGAATTTTGGCATGATCTTTGCTAAAAATATCACAACTTAGAGTGTCCGAGAAATTTGGACTCATATGGGGTACATCGTCTAAATTGTAGGATTTGTTGAACTTATTTCGGGTTTTCTCTCCTTCATTAGATATGGCTCACAACGACGAGGCGGGTGGTTCTGGTCTCGGACACGGCGGAGACAACGACGATGCGTGGCTTTCCATGCTAAGCGCGGGAGGCGGACCCGTAGATCCGCACCCGGATCTAGAGATGGAGGGCGACGATGCAGACGACGAGATGGACGAAACCGTTCGCCAGGAGCTAGAGCCACACAACGATACATCGGGCGCAGAAGGTGATCAAACCGGTAGTGGCACCGGGGATACCGCCTCCGGTAGCGAGGCGGCGGCTAGGCGCAAAGAGAGGCGGCACAACATGCTCGCCACCATGCGGGAAGAGTTCACGGAAGTGGACCCCAGCGGTGCTCCCCTCGAGCCGGAGAGTTATGCCAAGGGCTATGGAAACCAGATAGGCTGCATAGCTCGAGACTTCGGCAACGTTAACATGGAGCACCTCAAAGCTAAAGAAAACACGGCTCATGCCGCCCCTGCTGATTGAGAAGCTGCACACAAGGTATAAATTCCCGGATCCTTACGACAACCAGGACCTGAAGAAGAATCTGGTCAACTCCTTAGCACTGAACAAGTTCGCCAAAGCGTTTACGACTTGGAGATCCAGTTTGCGGCAGATGCTTGCGAAGGGAGCGGATTTTGATGAGATCCATAAGATGTGGCCCTCCATTTCCGAGGAAGACTTGGCCCAATTCAAGATCGACGAACTCAAACCGGAAAGGATTGCGCTGACTAAATGGGGGAAAGAACAGCGAAAAAAGAACATTGGCCCTCACAATCTCGGAAGCCGGGGTTACCTTGGGAAGCAGAAAGTATGGGCCAAGGAGGATTCGAAGAGAGAAGGGCCGAACCCGTTTGACAAGATCACCGACCCGCAGGTGAGAAATTTTGTCAGGGCCCATTACAGGGAAGATCCCAAAAAGCCCGGCGATCTTGTGTTGAACGAGAAGGTCAAGCTGCTCGAGGATAAGTATATCGAGGAACAAGAAAAAAGAACGCCTATCTCAATCTGACGGGGGGTCCTCGGCGACGACGAACAAGGACCCGTATGACACCCCTTTCATTAGGGCGCTTAACGCGATGAAGGGAGTGCCCCTTGACAAGAAGCCGAATCGTAGCCATGTGCATGGCCTCGGAAAGGGTCATCGGCATGCGCAATACTACCCCGACACCAGGGAAAAGCGCAAGGAGCGGAACAAGGGCCCGGAGAGACGGTCGACGAGCTTGTGAACGAGAGGCTCAATGAGCTCCTCCCTACCATCTGTTCGACCGTCGCTCAGTCCTTAGCGCCGTGGATGCTAGGTGGAGGACAAGGGCCGCTCCCGCAGATAAACGTAGCCCAAATTGTGCAGCCAGCGCCGCAGAACGCGGCCCCCGTCGTGGCGCCGCAGAACGCGGCCCCCCGTCGTGGCGCCGCAGAACCCGGCCCCCGTCGTGGCGCCGCAGAACGCGGCCCCCGTCGTGGCGTCTGCTGCGCGGAACGAGCCGACCCCAACCCTCAGCCGGAAGGTCGCAAAGATCCGTCGCCACCCGCGCCACATCTCATCAACGCCGCCGCCGACACTTAGCGGTCCATCCCCCTTGTCCGAGCTCAATGCCCTCACGGTAATTCAACGTGCACTGCTTAATTATATATTATGACTTGATTCGTGACGGCATCAGTCTCTAACAACGATCGCGCGACGTTTCGCAGGCCGACGAGACGGGATGCACATTGCTCCTTAATGTGAACGGCGAGTTAAAGGACGTCGCCAAAGGAAAAATCATCACACCTCTGAACCGCGTATCCCACGGCGTTCGTATGCCCGAGGACGTGTTCAGAGTGACATTAAGTCGGGTGCTCCCTGGTTGCGGTGCTCTCGATCCTCCGAACCAACCACCCGCAGCCGACAGCGAGTTGAACCTGGAGCAATGCTTGGTTTGGCCATTGACCTGGCCGAAATCACTAATTCGTTTGGAAAGTACTCCTGCCAACACTCCAACACCGGTCCAGGGGTCGGGGCACCCGAGCCAACACAAGGATTTCTCACCTGCAAAGTCCGTGCAGCACGACGACGACGAAGATGAGAACCCGAATGACTACCTCGTCGACGATCCTTACGAGGGGGCGCCCGGCCTGGATGATCTTGATCAACTTCTCTTGCCAGCGGAGGAGGCGGATAAATATCGATGCACAAAGCGTCTTTTCTCTTCTCAAGAGCCGGCAGTCCCCGAGCAAGAAGTCATCAGCCAGGATGCCCTCAAAGAGGCGGTAGCTGATGTATTTCATAAGACTCAGCCTAACATCAAGTATGCACGGAAAAGAACTAAGAAGGCTCCTGCCGTTGCATCGATGAGCCAACCGGTGGAGGGGACCAAGTCTAAGCCGCAGACAGGACGTGTATTGGATAGGATACCCATAACCGACTGGCATCAGATCCATGAGTTGGGAAACCGATGCTTCCGCCGAGGTTGGTCGCCTTGCTGACAGGTGATATGCGTAGCGTCCATGACGGTGTACTATATATGGAGGAGGTGCTTCTCAAAGAGAAAAATCCAACGCTGCCGGTTTTGGTCGCAAAGGTGCCATCTACGGCGGGATTTGTCACTGAAGGCAACGCAAACAAGATCATCATTAGATTTGACGACATTTTCCGGATGTTCCACATGAAAGCACTCCACTCGTCAATCGTCCGTCTGTTTACGCTCAGCTTGGCGCATCAGCTATCCGTAGAGAATGTCAGAAACATCGGGCTAGCAGACCCCTACTACATGCCCGACATGTACTTGAACAACCCCAAGGGTAGGGCAAAAGCGACAAAGTACCTCGAACAAGTGTTGCTCACTAACCATATGCACAAGAGGATCACCCTCGTGCCCTACTTTCCTGAGTAAGTTATATTTCCCATCTTTACATAAGTTCGCGCATATACAATTTTTGAGGATTATATATATGGACTCTCCTGTTTTGCGCAGAAACAAATACGGCACCCTCATCATGCTCTACCCGAGAGACGCGCACGCAGTATATCTCGACTCCGGGAGTACGATGAAGGAGAAGAACTACACCCTCATCAAGTCTGTTCTCAATGATGCTATGGATGGCTACATCAGGGGGGAAGGATTCTGCGACAGGAAGAAAACAAATTAAAGAAAAATATGTGTTCAGACACAGAACAGAGTTTCCCTGCCCCAAGCAGGCGCCAGGCGGCGAAATGGAGGCATGGTACCTCATCCAACACATGACGGAGATCGTGAAGGACCAACATAGTCTGCAATACATGTCTGCTGTGGACAAATGGTCTCGCAGCATCGTGGAATGGTCTGATGCTGAGTACAGACAAAACTTTGGTCGCATCCAGCGCAAGATCTGCACAATCATCTATAAGGATGTAGTAACTTCAGGATCTACCTTCCACTGGAACGGTACCCCACCATCTAACAATGAGTTGCGACAATATGTGCTAGAGCAGACTGACGAGAGACCATTCAACTCGTTAGAAGGTGCTCTTCCGTTCCCGCCGGAGAAGAAACAGAAGATCACAACATCGAGGAAGAAATGATCGACGGTATGTATTCGATTCGTTACGAATTGCTCCTAATAAGAACTTGTGATTTCCTTTGCCGGTCTAATGCTTTTATCTTGGTCTACAGAGAGATGAAGAAGTGGACGGCGCGCTAGCCCTAGCGAAAGATCGCAAGCGGAGGCGGAAGCTAAAGCGGAGGCGGACCGTATATCTAGCTAGTCTTCTTTGCGATTGATCTCTATATCGCGCGTTACGTTGCATAGATATGTAGTAGTCATACCTTTGTAATCGTTGAACTAATTAGATGGCTATATTTTGGGTTCGAAATCTTCCGACATATTATTGAGATCAATGTGTTGTATTCGTACTTATGAGAATTGGATATGGATGCATATGTATAGATGTGTTAATATCGTTATCGATGTGTTCAATTCGTTATGGATGGATGCATATGTATCTATGATTTATCGATGTGCTATCAGTGATTTATATGTGTGAAAGTTTATAAATTATAGAATTTGAATGTATTTGGACCTGGGAATATATACAGAATCAGAATATATAAACTGTTATACAAAAAAAAAGAAAAAATACAAACCTGTGAAACTTACCACTGGCGAACACAGTACCTACCCCTGGCGAACTGTACCACTGGCGAACAACCTGACTACCGCTGGCGAACCAGTAGCGCTGGCGAACAGCGGAGCTACCGCTGGCGAACATAGCGCTGGCGAACAAGGCCTTGTTCGCCAGCGGTAACCTGCACTACCGCTGGCGAACTCTTGTTCGCCAGCGGTAACCTGCTACCACTGGCGTTGTACCGCTGGCGAACAAGAGTTCGCCAGCGGTAGCTGATATTTGTTCGTCACTGGTAGCCCTTTCCCTACTAGTGTGTGCCTGCGTTCCCGAGCTTCATTCAAAAAGTTCCTTACTTTTCTCTAAGCATTATCTGATTGTTTATGTGCTGGGTCACTGGAGCTAGTAAGTAAAAATGCCTTTAGTATGATCCATGTTTAAACTGATCGGTTTTACCCAGTAACTTGGCGTGAAGATTAAAATACTACTGAGCCATTTCAAACGCTAAGGACAGTTAAAGCACACAAACCAGAGAACTTGGAAGATAAAGGAATATAAAACCCGGAAAACTTGCAAAGGATTTCATAAAAGTTAAACTGCAAAAGGCGGAGTACTTGTTTATACAAAAGAATAGAAGCATTACAATATAAATTACATTGTAAAAGTGCAGTAATGCTCCTATTTCCTATTTCTCCTATCCAGGGTAGGGAGGATTCTTCAAGCATCCGAGTCTTCTTCACTGCTGTCATCCTCTGGGGCTTCTGGAATCTCTTCTTCCGGATAGGTGATGGAGATATTCACCATAGAGGCGATCTTGGTGGCGTGACCCTTGATTTCATCAAAGATGGTGGTCCGCTGGGTCTACGAATATCCAAGGGGGATACGGGACACCACACGCTAAGATTTGGCACTGGGGTAATGCATACGCATAAGGCCTAAAGCCATGCGTGCACCACCCCGTGCTGCGGAGCGCAAGGTGGATTCCTTCGAGTCCGCCACCTCCAGGATAGCTTCCGGAAGTTTCTCAACTTCCGAGAATTCCCCAGTTCTTACGGGAAGGTACTTGTTGACCAGCTGCATGCCTGCAGCTCGGATCGCAGTGAATACCTTCCCGAAAGCTCGTATTTTCTCAATCCGAGTAAGATCTGGGTTATCTCCTGTTTTTTCAACATAGAACAACCAAAGGGTTAGCGGAAAAGCAGAGAAAGAAGTTAAGACATGGAAAATCCGGTAAAAGTTGGTAACTTACCGAGGATCTTGTCCATCTCGGAGCCTTCCTCCAGGCGCAGGGTTAAGGCGTTCTCCAAATCTTGGATAGTGGCCTTGTCCTTGTCCGCTTGTTGGGAGGCCTTGGATTGAGCAATTCCAAGAGCCAGATTGCTGGCCTCCAGATCTTTTTGAACCTTCATAAGTTCCTTATGAAGGTCCAAGTTCTCCCGGCGGAGATTCTCGGCATTGCCGGCATCTTCAGCTATTTGCTTGGCTTTCGCCAAAGCAGCTGGAAAGCAAGGAAAAAATTTCGAGATAAGAAAACTCGGAAAAATACTTAGAAAAGATTATGGACAAGGAACTTCAGAGAACTAAAAGTATACCTGTTGTTTCCTCCAGCTGTAGCTGAGATGATGCCAGCTCCGTTTCCTTAACTTCAAGAATAGAGAGAAGGCTTCTAACCTCCTTATTCTTGACAGTTAGCTTGTTGAAACTTCCATGTTTATGGTTTCAGCGGTTTGCTGAAACACGGAAATGAAAGCAAGACGCTTAAGTTAGAAACAAGCATGATAAAGATAAAAGCATTAAGTGAAAAGCATGCATTTGACTTATTGCTTGGGGGCTGGAGATAATACCTAGCTCATCCGCTGTAAACCTGCCAAGTCAGTAAAAAGATTCCCAACTGTGCTAAGGCCCTCGTTGATATTTTTGAATTCCTTATCAAAGGTGGGAATTTCCTCCTCAATTATCCGAGAAGGACCTCCCACCTCAGGGACCGCCCTTTCCCTCGTGTCTGTTTCTGGCACAATGGGCTGGCTGGTCTGCAGGGACTCGGTGTTGGGGGCTGCAGCATGCTCTTCTGTTGCTGCGATCGGTGTATATGGAGCGGTAGCAGGAGAAGGATGCGGGCCTCTGCTGGCCACAGCCTTGTGCCTCTTCAGCTTTTTCGGCTTCAGAGTAGAGGGAGGTAGGCTAGAAAGAATAAAAGCCGGAAGATTAAACTCCGAGATAAAGGAAGAAAATCCCGAAAAAGATAAAACAACCCAGATGTTCGAACCTGGAGGTGACGACGGGGACCCCGTCAGGATCAATGACTTCCTGGGAAGCGGAAATCTTCTTGCGCTTACATCCACCGGCAAAGGCAGCGCCCAATGCCTCCAGATCGGCATCGGAAGCAAGTTCCGACTCAGGAAGTTCGGCAATCTGTTAAGAAGGCAAAAGCTGAGTTAAAAGCATGAAAACTGAGTAAACGAAAAGGATTTAAACCCAAAAGGCGAATAACTGTACCTTGGGAGCCGGATTCGCGGCCGTATACATTGGCCGGCTTTCTCCATATTGGTCGCGGGATGCGACCAATTGATTTGCGCGTTTCCGCAAATCCTTTGTCGACCAAACCTTGTCGGTTGTCCGCATAGCATCGCCATCTCCTGAGTATTCGCAGAGAAGGCGAGCGCCATGATTCGCCAAAGGCTGAATCCTCCTTTCTAGACAGCAAAGGAATGTGTCCATGCCGGTTAGAGGCGGATCAGAAGCGACGAGCTTTGCGATGCACCGCTTGATCCTGAGAAGATCCGGCGGCAGGGTTTGAACTGCTTCAGTTCCCCAGTTTTCTTGGGGAACAGCGGCGGTGTTCGAGAAAGGTGGAACCCCGGTGGTTTTCCTGGGAAAGGGAACGTAGGATGATAAAAGAAGGAACCCGTCCAGAATTTGACGGATTCCGATGTTTTGATCTTGGGGAACCAGTCCTCCCTGAATCTACGCAGGGTAAAGGAAATGGTCCCACAAGTTGGGAGTGCGCCCTGCGAAGAGTTCCGCTTAACCCCAAAGCAATAAAGCCAGAAATCTAACCTAGGTGCTATACCTAGATATCCCTCGAAAAGGGCCTGAAATCCGGCTAAATAGAGGATGGAGTTGGGTGGCAGATTGTGGGGTTGGATATTGTAGTGGGCTAAGATCTGGAGGAAAAAGGCGGATGGTGGAAGACCCATACCTCTTTGAATGTGGGAGGAGAGGAGGACACGTTCTCCGTCCTTCGGCATGGGCTCGGTCTCGTCCTCCGGGAGCCGCCACTTTCCCTTCAGCACGAGCCCCTCCTTCTCCATTATCGGAAGGAGGGATGGCGGAATGCTGCTAGCACTCCAGTTGCCGGCAGTTTTCGCCTCGTCTTCGGCTCCGGCGGCGGCAGACGCTGCGGCCTCCGCGGCCGCGAGCTCGTCTCCGTGGAGAGCGATTTTCTCCTCCACCGTCTCAGGCGCGAACGGCGGGGGAGGCGCGGAAGAAGATCCCGCAAGATCCGCGGAGGCGAGAGGGGTTTCCTCGCCCGCCGCGCCGCCTGTGGCCTTCGTCGGCTCGTCGCCGGAGGCGCGCAGAGGTGAATCCAACTGTGGATCCATCGTGTCGATAATCTCGTCGATGTCCTTTGCGACGGTGCGGGCTGGGGAAGAACTTGGCGATGCCATCGATGGGCAGCGCTTGGTGGCTCCGGTGAGGTCTTGGGTGCGTTCGTGCACTCGGGAAGTGCTCTGCGAGGACTTGGGCGCTGGAAATGGTGCTGAGAAGTGAAGAGCGGAAGGTTTCCACGGAGGACGGAGACGGCTATTTATAGCCGGAATCTCGTCACGATGCATGCTAACGGCTCTTTTGACCGTTGGATGATCAACGCGTGTCACTCACCGGAAATTCCGGGAAATGAAACGACGGGTGATTATTTCTATCGCCTCGTTTCCCGCGAGAATCTGTCAGAGATATGTTTCTGGGTTTCCCACCTGTAACCCAAACGTCCCTTACGTCAGCAAGATTAAAGCGCTGACGTAGGAAGTTCCTTCTCCGCGAAGATTCGTGGAAGAAAAGCCGTATTTTCTGGATTCCGAATTTTGCGTTAAAACATTCTTTAAGAAGAAAAAGAAGAATCAAGACTGCAGGCCAGTATTTCTTGGAAAATGTACATTTGGCGAAAGACGGCGAATCCGAGTCTTGATCCTTCTTGGGGGCTACTGTCGGATATATACCAACTAGGGGTATATCAGATGGTAGTCTAAAGTGCCGGATTACTAGGGTGGCCTAAATGGTGATGGGTTGTGGTCCATTAGGCGGCCCAGTAAGCTGATGCACAGAAACCGGATTCTAGAAGAACCCGGATCATGGCCCACGTGATCTGGGTTGGATTAGAAGGCGGATTCCTTACTTTCCAAGTTAAGAGTTACCGTAGTCTTCTAGGTTTCCTACTCTGTATGCCCTAATCCGGCTATTATATAAAGCCGGACGGGAGATAAGATAGATAGACAAGAAGCTACAGGCTAACTCGCCGAGAGGTTGATCCTTGACGAGCAGCTAATAGAACCTCACGTTGTACTCTGTATTTCCAGGCTTTAGTCCTGAATAGTGAGATTGCAGGAGTAGCAACGCCGCATTACTGCGTCGTACCGAACCTGGGTAAAAACCCTGTGTCATTGTCCTTCGCACAACCACGTCCCCCACGTCTCTATCGGTAGTCTTATGGCACCCCCGTCTATGAATTCTACTACGATGTCTCGACACCTAACTTAGCATCATAAAAAAAATTACAAATACAAAGGTACAAACAAGGTTGGCACCTTATAAAGTTTCAAGACAGCTATACAAAAACGACAGGATACATACATCCTACAATTACATATGGCGACGAGCAGTTTCCTCGGCTAACACTCGATTAACCTCTTCAGAAGTCAGTCGAATAATCTCCTCTGCAGCAGGACGAACGACTGTATAATGGGAGGTCATATCAACTGGAGCATTTGGGAGCCTGGCCGCAGATTTGAAATTGACCTCAGGATGCCACAATCGGACAAAAGCGAGTGCTACTAAGGACCCGTAGATCAACTGTTGGCGGACGCACTCACGAATTTCACCTACTCGACCGAAAGTTCTGAGCAGGTGGCTCAAGTCTTCTGGACCTCTCTCCGGCGGATATAAAGCGCGATTCAAAGCTATCAGGGCCTCGTGACAACAATCAACGAGTATCTTCGCCTGGCCCACACGATACTTCAAAGTAGCCAGAACACAACCTCGACTGCGGTCGGACCAGAAGTTGTTTGCATGTGGTTTTGAGCTACGAGCTTTGTGGAGAATATGGTTATCCACCCAATGTTTTTCACACCGTTCGTCAGGCTGAACAACTACAAACAAAGCTACAGAGAGTCAAAAAAGGAAAAAAGATACAATCAAACAAAATGCTAGGGGGCTGAAGTGCTTACAAAGCATATCCTTGGCAACAACTGCCAACTCTTCCATCACAAACTGCTCACGTTCAGCCGCAAGTTTCTGTTTAGACTTGGCTACATCAGCCACTCCACGCAAAGCTTTCAGCTTGCGCTCACCATCCGCGACACGATCACGGAGGCCGGCAAATGTACCAACAGCAGCAACAAGGGGATCTGCTCGTGCGGTAGATCCACTCGAAGACTCCGCGACAGCACCCATTACCTGGAAGGAGATAAGAAAAGTTAAGGAGGAATTCAAGACACCCCACTCAAGAAATAAACCGCCTATTCGACACGTGCTCGGGGGCTACTCCCATCGAGAGGAACTCATGACAATCAATCGCAAGAAATCACATCTCAGATATCAAAACAACATTTTGATTAAAAGCAGAATACGGGAATACATCCCAAGGTTCATTACATCAGAAGAGCAAACTAAATGAAGTCTATCCTATGGAACTACAGAAGTGCTGCCACTCGCGACAGGTTGCCCCTTGCGACTAGCACGAGCAATCAAGTCGGATAGCTTATGAGCAAGGACTCCAGCCGGATCGCCGAAAGGACGAAGCGCTACCTTTCTGCCCGTGGTAGCATCGACGGGAAGGTTCGAGTACGCCTCGTCCAAGCCCAAAACTTCGTGCGCCAACGCGAACTAGATAGTAGTCTTCGCCCCACACTCGGACTGGGCGACCGAGTAGGCCTGAAGGGGGTCATCCTCCAGAAAAACCTTCAGGAGACCTTCCAGCGTGGTCGGGACCGCGACATCAACCAGAAGACGCTCGTGGAATTGCGTCAACACTCGAATGGCATTGCCAATGAGGGAGCAGATCCCATTCACATGCCTCCGAAGCTGAGCGCAAGAATCCGTCAGGGCGTCCACCCGTTGGACCCCGGGCAGTTCCAGCGCAACGCCAAGGACATCTGCAAAGAGAACATTAATTCCAAAGACATACCAGCTAGTCGAAAAACAACAGAGGTCAAGTGCAACTTACTTGCGAAATTTTGGGCCAGAGGGCGAAGGAAGTCAACAAGATCATTGTCCTATTGGGTGCCAGCTTCCTCCAGTCGCTTCAGAGCGTCCTGGGCCTCAGCAAGCTTTCCCTCAAGGTCAGTCGACTGCTTGCGAGAGGATTCAAGTTCCTTTCGAGCAGCCTCCAACTCAGCCTCGAGGGTGGTCACCCGAGTGATGGTACCAGTCTTCTCGGTCTTCAGAAAATCGACTTCGCCTACACATCAACAAATTTCAGCCTAAGGGAATTCACACAATAAGAAAGAATAAGTAGAAGGAATGGGTCAATTTACCTTGGAGAGCTTGGCCATCCGAGACGAGTCGATCACGATCCGCCCGAAGGATTACGCAATCTGCCTCAGCCAAAATTACACAGCGAAAAATGGCTGCGAGAGAGTCAAGTAGAGACTGGAAAACACAAACATGAAGAAGTCATAGGTGGAAAGAAATTGAGCCTATTCACGACTGTAAACAGTCGAGTATAGCCTCGGGGGCTACTCCCATCGGGAGCACTGCCGTGCACCCGATAAAATCAAGAAAGAAAAGAAGTTTAAGTTCTTGAGCCTGTAGCCAATCGCAAGCGATTGGCCACAGCCTTGGGGGCTACTCCCATCGGGAGCACTGCCGTGCACCCGATAAAAACAAGAAAAAGAACGAAGTGCAGAATGCAAGGAAAATGGAAAAGTTTACCTGGCCCTGGGCAATGCACAGAGGATCAGCCGAGCTACCCGACACTTCTTTCAAAGCCGAGGCTCCAACCGCAAAGCTAGGCAGCCTATAATCCGTGGCCGCGGATGTGGGGGCTGGGCTCGGCGAGTTCTGGACGGTCCTAGCAGTTGGGGTTTCACCCGCAGAAGCATCTTTCCTCTTCTCGGGAGGAACAGAAGAGGCGAATCGACCGGGGCTGATGAAGTGAAGCCTGTCATGAAGGAAACAATAGCATAAGGAAGAGCGAGAAGAAAAATTTCGATTAGAGTGTTGAAGGAAAAAAAGAAACTTACTCATCATCATCGTCATCCAGCATATCCGCATTCCAGGCGGTTTGGATCTTTGACTTGGGATCAAGGGGAGCGCGCACACTCAGCGGGGTCACGATAAGAGGTTCTTTATCAGATCCTCCACCCAAGGAATTGTCCTTAGAAGTGGCTTCATCGTCTCCCGCCCGGCGGCGCTTGCGGTGGCGGAGATTGCTACCCGAGTCTTCCACGTCATCCGAAGAATCGTGTTCATAACTCGAATCGGCATCGGCAACGCTGGTGTCAGCGGGAACCTCCAGGTTGCTCGCCAACAAGTCCGATGCCTCTTCACCAGAACCTGACGGGTAGCAGGTTGCTACCGCTAAACTCTACAAAAGGAAAACAAGAAAACAAGAAGGAGAAACTCAGTCGACAAACTCTCGAACAAAGAGAAAAAGTTAAGACAAGAAAATATTTGAACTTACTTCGGATGGAGGAGATCTCGAAGCTTCAAATGCTGCGACAGGGCAGCCAGGGAAGGTCTCACCCACTTTCAGCCTGGTGATGGCCGCGATTTTTTTCTCGAATTCAACATTCGAAAGTTCTTCTCGGCTCACACGGCTGGGGTCTTCGACACCCTGATACTCCCACGTCGTGGAGGGCCTCTCCTGCAGAGGTTGAATCCTGCGCTTGAGGAACACACTCGCCATATGCAAGCCGTTCAGCACAACTCCTATGGTTTGGTCACGAAGGGTTGCCACCTTGGCGAGTAACGGGGCGACGATTCGGCTCTCTTCGACAGAAAGCTTGTGCGCCCAGGACTTCCGCCGCTTCAATACAGCGAACGGGTGGAACTCATGAGCTCCACCCGCGCTGTTGTCGACGACGTAGAACCACTTCTTCCTCCACCCTTGCGCGGAGTCGATGAAGTGCATCTCGAAGTAGCAGCTAACCGACTTTGTCTGGATTCCGAAGCCGCCGGTGCGCAGCGTCTCTCCAAGCTCGGTCTCTACCCGCGATTTCTCGCGGAAGACCCGCACCTTGAACAGGGCTTTCCAAAGGCCCCAGTGTGGGCAGATGCCCAAGAAGCACTCGCAAAAAACGATGAAGCACGAGATGTGCTGCACCGTATTTGGAGGCAGGTCGTGGAGCTCTATGCCGTAGACATACAACAAAGCCACGAAAAAAGGATGGAGGGGGAGTGAGAGCCCGCGCGAGACATGATGCGCAAAGATCACGCGCTCGTTCGCGCGGGGGTTTGGTACCTCTTCTTTTTTGCCGAGGCGAACTCGCTTCTCGGCCTCGAGGGGCAGTAGTCCCTCCCTCTGCATCTCCTTGATGCTTTTGTTCGTCGTATTGGCGGAGCGCCATTCGCCTGAGCGCGGAGCGGGTGGCGCGGGAACATCTTCCGGTGCCTTCGAGGAGGAGGCAGTTGCGCTGCGTTTCTTTCCTCCCACCATGGAAGCTGGTTCGAGCTCACAGAGAAGGAGATGCGCGCGAGGAGGAAGAAGGCTGGAAAGCGAATGACCGGGAAGTTTTTACTTTCCATCTAAGGACCGTATATATACACAGAGCCACTCGATCCTGACCGTTCGTCAAGCAACGTGGCACCCATCTCGGCTGCCACGCGTGAAGCGTAAGCGAAACGACGGTGATAGTTGTTTCGTGCCACGATCTTAACAGCAGATCGTGCGCAATTACTGCGCACGGCTCGCGGAAAAATCGGAAACGACGTCTCGTTTCGGGTCAAAAAGCTGACAAGGTGGGCCAGCACATCTGTTCTCACTCCGTCACGTCCCATCGGGAGGATAAAAGTGCGCTATGACGTCATTGTGAACATCATCAGACGCGAAAACTCTTTCGCATAAAAGCCCCAGACACGAAAAAACTTCGTATGGGCAAATCGAGACGCGAAAACTCTTTCGCATAAAAGCCTCAAATACGAAATTTCTTTTCGAATGGGCGCAACAAGGTTTCCAAACACGAAAACTCTTTCGTATGGATAGAAGACTACAAAGCACGAAAAACTTTGTGCACAAAAATCAAGGGAGACATTTTCACTCGAAATATCTCTGAACAAAACTTGCGAGTGCGTAGCTCCTGCCACTCGATTATACGATGTACACACTGATGCATGTAAAATGCATAGATGAATTTTGCATATTTTCACATGGTTTTCTATTACATATTGCATCATATAAGGGTATAATTCAATGTTTTATAGTATTTTGGGGTTAAATTACAAAGTCCCCAACTTTTATGGAATTAACCCTGCCTGTCAAAAACCCCGTTTCTATATTTTTGACGATCAGGGGGTAAACTTCGCGAAACCTGAAAATATGCTGGGGTCATTTTTTTTGGAAGAAGAAGACTTGCAGGCGAAGGATCCACGAGAATTGGGCAAGGAGGCCCAAAAGAGGACCCCTCCACGCGGCCAGATTCCTTGGCCGCGTCAGAGGCCCTCTTTTGGCCCCTGTGGCCCCAATTCCATCTTCGACTTACCGACTCCGTCTTGACCTAAAACCGACTATAAAAAGGGTCCCCCGTACCCTTACGGAGGAGAGCGCCGCCGAAACACCGAACAGAGACCTGGAGTTCCAGATTGGAGGGGAAAACTCCGGCGGGGCGCCGCCGGGTAATCCTACCCCTCCAACGTCATCTCCATCGACATCTCCATGAAGAGGGAGTAGTCCCACCCCAGGGCTATGGGTTGGTGGAAGTAGCACTTGTATCTCTCTCTCTTATGTGCTTCACTAATTAGATCCGTATGAGCTGCCTCACATGATTACGGGCACCGTTGTAATTCCATGTGGTGGATCTTTTCTATGAAGTTATTGAATCTGAGATTGCAATTGTTTCTCTTGAGTTATTTGAGTATATGTATCTTATGTACCCCGTTTCTTATTTGCTAGCTTTGATCAATCTAGTTCTTGAGAGCGTGTGTGGGTGATGGTGGTTTCATTAGTTGGAGTAACGGGGGAGGCTAGTGCTGTGAAAGTGACAGAAGTTCAGCGATCCACTTAGGTTTTGTTAAACCTTTCTTAGTTACTCACTAGGGATAAAAATGAGTACCTTGTTACCGGGATTTGAAGTGACACTAATAATCTCCATGACTAGATCTAGCAAGTTTTCTTCAACTTCATGTCACATTGCTTAAAGCTATACTCTGGTTTTTCCTTAATTATCGAGGTGTTATGATTTATTTCGCATCTGGTGGTGTATAAGAGGGATCAATATGACCGTAGAGATCTCTATGCTAGGACGTGATGCCCTATGAAAGTACTCAATGTTAAACATGTTATTGAAATCTCACATGTAATTCTTTATGTCCACCGTTCTACCACTTTATTGAGAGAATGCAAGTGTGAAACTATGACCGGTCCTATTTTGAATAAGAAAACACTCTAGTTACTTTGCTGCAATTTACTACTTGCACTTTACTTTACTTGCATCTCCAATTCGAATTTACATTATCTCCATCACCACTTGCATCACAAAAATACAAAAACAATCCATTGCATATTTATTTTCTCATTTGCATTTAGTAGTAGATTTAATTATTACACAATTACTTTCAGTTTTGCATTGCAATTTAGAAGTCTCACACCTTGTGCTTGACAACCACTTGGTGAGGTTGAGGGCACAAAATTCTCTACTTGTTTGCAGGATCCTGGAGGAAGCTTGGAAGACAACTGCTGAAATACTGGCTCCCCAAGAGTTCGATTTAAACCCTCGAGTCACCCTCGTGGGGAAGAAGGCTTGGCACTAGCTACACACTCTGCACTTGGAGTCTCAACCTAGCCAACACACACATCAAATCCTTGGATCGTTCGGCCGACTAGGAACATATGGATGCCGTATTCTTTCGAATACGAAGGTAAGACCCAAAAGATCTCTTTTGAGGGTCTGGAATCGCACTCAAGCTGCGTCCTCTGGTAAATTTCTGTGTCAACAACACGAACAAAAATCCAAGCGGACGCGTCGGGTACCCCTATAGGTTAAATTCGACTCGATAAGACCTCCACGGCCCAGTCGCAATGATCACCTCATCGGATTCGAGTCAGAGGTCTCGAATCTGTGTTGGCCAGAACTGTTTTTTCCCTAGATGCAAGTAATTGGCCCTGAGCTTTCGGGAGAGCCAAGCAACTGAGCCATATCCTTCTGCGAAAACAGCCAAAAATACATGCACTTTCATCACTCGATACTCGGGTATAAAAACTCATCATACAGGGTACACGCCCTCTAAACGGACAACGTTTGAAGCATACAGTCGAAGAAATTCAGGGCAAGACTTTGAGCGTCTACCCGACAAAAAAATCTCAGTCGAGTAAACGCTCGGGGGCTACTGACGAAGGGATGAGCCCTGGACCTATCGGGTAAGGATACCTGGTCCAAAGCCCAAGATCTAAGCCCAAGAGGAGATGCCATATACTATTCTAGAAGGCCCAGTTGAAGCCCACCCACAAGGCCTTGAGGGTCAAGTTCGGAAACTTGTAACCGACTTTAGGTTAGGGTTTGAGTCCCCCCCGGGTACGGTTTGAGACCTGGCCACCTATATAAGGCCAGGAGAACCACCAGGAGGGGGACAAGCAATACCGCACCACCAAGCCTTGAGATCAAGATCGTACTCTCGACTTGAGCAACCCCCCATTGTAACCGATCTACTCGTTAATACAGATCGACAGAGGCAGGGGTTTTACCTCTACGAGGGCCCCGAACCTGGGTAAATCGTGCCCCCTGTCTAGCCGACGATTGTCACCAGCGCCTACACGTTCTCCTAATCGAAACCCTATGGGTTCACCCGAGGGACTTGTTGAGATGCAGATTCGACACGCATCCCTCAAGTGAATGAGGGGAAATGAAGAACGTCTTGGTGAACATGTAGACCCGGGCCTTCTCCTTCAATCCTCCGAAGATCAACGATTTTGGGTTGAGGGGTTGGGAGAAATCTAACTTTTGGTGAGCTCAATTAATCGAGGCTTCAATGCTGGACGAGTTAGCTCAATGGGGGAAGAAGGAAGGATATTTATACCCCCTCAATAAATGTGGACGTTAGAGTGCAGAAATGGGTCCGGAAATTCTGGTTCAAACTTGAACCAAAAATTCCGGTAGCTTGGTCAACTCCAGGTCTTCGTTCTTCGTGGCTTGAATGAACCGAAAATTTTGGCTGCTCAAAACTTCCGGTTGGAAATTTCCGAAAACCCTCGGCACCAAAATGGTTCTACTACTTAGCCAAAATCTCGAGTGAAAGGACACGGATGTCGCCTAGAGGGGGGGTGTGAATAGGCGTTTAAAAATAATTACGGTTAAGGCTTGAACAAATGCGGAAGAAAACTAGCGTTTAATTTATCAAGCCAAAACCTAAACAAACTAGGTTCACCTATGGGCACCAACAACTTATGCTAAAAAAGTCAAGCAACTATGTGATAGCAAGATATGTTACTTCAAGCTCGATGGCTATCACAAAGTAATTTGCATAAGTAAAGAGATCGGGTATAGAAATAACCGAGAGACGAGGAGACGATAATTTATCCCTAAGTTCACTTCCCAGTGGAAGCTAATCTCCGTTGGAGAGGTGTGGAGTCACAATGACTCCAAGCTCCCAATGGCTCACCTCATTCTCCTCGTGCCTCCACCAATGCGGACTGCCACGATCCATTATGGGACCTTCGAGGGCGGTCACCGATCACGTACCAGGTTGGGGAAATCTCCACAACTCAATTAAAGGCTCCTAACAATATCCCGCAACAAGGTCCCGAGCCACCAAAACTCCGAGATAGCAACAAGGTCCCGAGCCACCAAAACTCCGAGACAACAAGGTCCGGAGCTACCAAAACTCCGAGACAACAACAACCGTCTAGGGCACTCCAAGTACCCAAGAGAACAAGCTCAAGGGCACTCCAAGAACCTTCAAGACATACTTGCAATATGCTCAACTCTCTCATGACCAACTTGTGATATTCACATGAATAGCACCTTGGTCACCACTTGATTATCTTGAATCCAACACATGGACATAAAGCATTGTCTATGGATAAACTCTACAAGTATAGCTCAATGCAACCATTAGTCCATAGTGATTGTCATTAATTACCAAAACCACACATGGGGGAACCATGCTATTTCAATCTCCCCCATTTTGGTAATTGATGACAAACTCTTTTACGAGGGTTTATATAATGAATTTTACCAACCATGCAAATAAACAAGCAAGGATGAATGAACATGAAAGGCAAATGCTTAAGAAAAAAAACCAAAGTATAAAACCAACATTCCTTAAACCCTCTAAACTTTCTCCCCCATTGGAATCCATTTCCAAAATGGGATCATAGAAATATTAGATGGCCAATATAGTAAGGGTTCCTCCGTAGGATATGCACTTCTCATAATATGAGTGAAATCAAATACACTTATCCAATGATGAATAATGGGAGGAACTATACCGAGGATCCAAAGATTGCAAATAAGATGGTATACAAATCTAATATTCTCCTAAAGAGAATCGAGAAATCAGAAAGATCCAACAAACCAAACGAACAAGGTATATTATGGTTTGAGAAAATGAGTGTTTTTAAAGAAAATAGAGGAGCTCCCCAATATTTATGCGTGATTTAGAAATATTGCATTTTGAATGCAAAAGTGCACAAAAATGGAATCATAACTCCCCCACCGTTGTTCAAAACTCAAAGCAAGTGCAAGTGATCGTAAAAGAAAACAAGGCATATCACTTGGAGCCAGAGGTGGTTGAGCCATAAGAGAAGTTACCAATAAAAGGATGGACACCGAACCATTAGGATACCAATAAGACATGTAATTCTTATCATGTGTATAAATTTATAAATAGACCACCTCAATCATGATGTACATCCATAAAGAAACATGTACACACAATATAGTTACAAAGAGAAAGAGCGAGATGTCCAATTTGAAGACATAAATACGACAATAAGATCTTTGCTTGAAACAATAGCACATAGGTTTAAAAAACTTCTTAGAGGATATGAATGACCTTCCAACAAAAACACATCAAAGACATCACAAAAAAATAAGGGAAAAAGAGATAATTGGGACATTTTGATAAAAGCAACAAGTATCACAAGGAGTAAATATGTTTCATGCCATGATACAACCTACAAAAGGTTGAAATGTTAGAGTATATGCATGAGGTAGATACTTGTTACCGAGGTAGCATCGGTGATGTTGTACTATATAAGAGTTCATCCGTCATCATAGCTTGACTCCAATAAGCATGTAGTGATAACACCTTCTTTGTGAATGAGGCAAGCACCCAATGCATATCAAATGTACCTAAAACATATATAAGTACAAACATGGTCCCCAAACTCATTGGGTCCAAAGTAGTTAGACAAACTACAATATATAGGATACAATCCACATGAATATGGGCAGATAGATATGAAATTGAATATCATGAACATCTTAGCCAATTTAGGATTGATGGATATTATTCTATATAAATATTAGATCAAGGAAGGTAAACATGCCATAACATATAAATTAGTAATTATGCATGCAATCACTTTCAAGAACCAAAAGCGATGTAATTTGGACAAAACACATAGTAAACCAAGATATGCACACAAAGGTATAACACGACATAAAGTTTGTCCAAATTATATCAAAGATCCACGTCAACACATGAAAGGAGATACCAATCGGAACCAAACAAAATCAACTCATGATTGATAAGATACCAATTAGAAAATATACCATGTAAAAATAAAATACCAAAGGAAATACTTATCACTTGGGGGATACTAAACAAAAATGCATCAAGGAGTAAAATATTGAGATCCCAATAGACATCAAATGAACCATGTCAAATTACAAGATATGTCAATTGAAGAAAATATATATGAGTGAGATATCAAACTACAATTAATACCAATTGAGGGCATCAACGCAAAACAAACGATCATAGAAGATGACTATATAAAATATGCTCAAAGAATTATCTCATTCAAAACAATAGAATGCAAAACAAGGAACGAGATAACCAAGCCTTCTACACTTGTTATGATGGCACAAAGTAATAAAAGGAAAATTTGTGCCTTCCACAAACACACAAGATATTGATTAAAATACCAATTTAAAAAGATCTAATATCAATTTATGATAACTAGTGTTCAAAAAGAATCTATGATAGCTCCCCCATGATCTATGCATGCTTTTTGAATTTTGCACACAAATGGGATCATCACTCTCCACACGCATACAATAGAAACTTTCATTAAGTGGAAAGAGATCCAATTGAAAATATAGTGTTCTAAAGGAAGTAATATAGCTCTCCCATGACTTGTGCATTATCTAGATGTTTGCATTTTAACACAAAAGCACTATAAGGGGATCCTCGCTTTTCTTACAACCATTACACTAGAATTTTGTTTGATTATAACACATAGATATTCAAGAGTCAAGGAAGACAATGTGAGTTCATACAAAACAATTTCTCGTCGATAATACAAATGGAAGCAAAGCACAATGTAAATATGATCAATAACTTCTACCACAAATATGGTTGTCACTTGTCCAAGGACAAGGAGGGTATGGTGTTAATTTTTGGTGGTATATTGCAAAAATATTCATGATCATGTTCAAACACAAAAGTTTATGGAAAAGGATATGAGTTAATTACCATTCTTACATAGAGATTCTTGGTGGCTTCAACTAGTCAAATGATAATTCAAAGCAATTCTTAATGTATCTTGAAGCAAAAGGTTTCCCAAATAATACATACTAGTGCACATTTGAGGAACAACGCACGAAGAAACTCTTTCAAATTCAAGAAACCAAAATATGAGATACAAAAACTCATATAAGCAAGTATGGAACTTGTTTGAGCAAATCATGCCACGTAGTAACAAGATAATTTAGAATACCAATTCTAAGTGGCATTACCTCACATGTTCAGATTTTCTAGGATTGTAATATGCACATAGCTTATTACTCTTCCATAATGTGATAATCCATTTATTTTCAACAAGAGGCAAGTGAAATCAAATAAGAGATAATTAATGAACATTGTAAAAATTTGAATCTCTCATGAGAATGAAATACCACGTGGAGACTATATAATCTTGTCATGTTAATAATAAGTGATATACCTCATGTACACATATTTTAGGATTGTGAGGTGGCAAAGCACATCACTCCCCCAAAATGAGATAGTTCATTAATCTCTCAAAAGAGGCAACTAAATTAATCATAAATTGCAATAAAGGCTCAACACAAAACAAACAAGTACATGGAGTGCAAACCAACAAACACATACTAGATTACTCAAGATAGGTAATTAGTAAGCACACCATATACAAATACATGCTAGATACAAAACTAACACATGCAAGGGGCAAGCAACTTTCAATGTATATAATTTAAATACAAGTTACCGCAATGAGACACATTGGATATGAGATAGATATATGATGATACAAATTACTTGGCTTGAGTAAATATAATTGATGAAGATCCCTTAATTCTTCATAAGATAAACAAATCTCCAATGCCCTCCAACAACACCTATTGATCAAGTTTTAGCTTGTTGGTACCCAACCAAGTTGGGTCCTAAGAGGTTAGTCAAATGGTTCGTTTCTTGACACCACTTTGAGTGCCAACATATTTGGCAACCACATTGCCAACCTTATCCTTCCGAAGGAAATAAACATCATCAATAATGATAGGGTTGGATAAGGTACCATTAGTGCATGAGGAAGCAAAGTGGCCCTTTTCACGGCATAAGTAGCAACATCGGCTTCCTCCTTTCTTCTTAGTTGAATTCTCAACTTGAGGAGTTCTAACTTGATTATTCTTGGGAAGAGGAATTTCTTCATCTTGAGGTTGAGCATGAGATTGAACTTGTGGCCGCTTCCCTTGTCGCTTCTTACTAAGAGGCTTCTTCTTTAATGGGCAAGACCTAACATGGTGCCCTTCAACCTTGCACTTGAAGCAAACAATCTTGGACGGATTCTTGACTTGTTCTTGGACCTTGTTCTTGTTGATTGTATGATTCTTCTTGATATTGGAATTCTTGTTATTATTGGAGTTGAATCCAAGTCCACTCTTGTCATTGGGTAATCTTTGCACACTCAACATGCTGTCAAGTGCGGACTTCCCATGACGCGTTTCCAAGTCTTTCTTCAAAGAAGCAACTTGGACATTGAGCTGTTTTATTTCCTCTACATGGTTAGTAGCAACACAAGTAATAGAGGAAGTATATGATTCATTGTTAGAGCAACAAGGCATGGAAAGCAGTTCATCACAAGATGTAGCAATATTATGAGTGAATGAATTAATAGGACTAGCACGAGGCAAAATAGAATTTTGAGTAGAGTTTGTGCTAATGTACACATGAGGCTCACAAGATATCACCTTGGTAGTAATAGCCTCATGAGCTAACTTTAGCTTATCATGTGAGACTAAAAGATCCTCATGAGAGCTTGAGAGCTTTTCATGTCTTTCTTCCAATTTACCATAATTGCTAGTTAGCAACTCAAGTTGAGCCCTTAGCTCAACATTCTCCTTCAATGTAGATGCTTCATAAGAAATAGAGTTAGTAGCACAAGCATCATTATTAATAGAAATAGGAGAAGGAAACTTGGCAAACCCTTTTGAATATGAAGCTTTAAGTTGAGTATGTGCGACTTTTAGCTCATCATTTTTAGTTTTAAGACAATTAACCACCTCAAGATTTCTATCATGAGGGTCATTTACTTTTCATTACTCTAGAGTAAAAGTCTCTTCAAGAGATTGATTGGTGGTTTCTTCTTCTAAAAGAGCTTCCTCTAGTTTTGCAATTTCATTGGAATAATCACGCTCTCGGCTATAACACGTGTCAATGCATTCTTCCAAATCCTTAATGGCGATATTGCGCCTATCAAATGCTCTAATGATTTCTAGGAAATTGGCACAAGCATATTTATCCTCATAAAGGATATTGTGAATAATTTTACCTTTCTCCATTAACGAATCATTGTCATTATCATCGTCATCATCATCATCATCATCATCACCATCATCATCATCATCATCATCATCATCATCATCACTAGATACATTGGTGTTCAAAGTAGGAGCTACCTTTGAACCTTTAGCCATAAGACAAAAGTGAGATATGGTAGATGATGATGAAACATTACTTGAAGCACCACTTAAATCCACATCTTGTTCCATGGAATGTTGAGTTTCTTCTACATGGTTAATAACACAAGTACTAGAGGAAATACAACCATTTTTACTATGGAAACAAGATGTATCAAGCATATCATTATAAGATTTAGTCAAGGAATTTCTACATGATATGCATGGACTATCAACACAACCATGTAAATCATTTTGGGTGCTAGATGTGTTTAAGTCCATAGAAAAAGTATTGCAATAAGATAGAGATGAAGAATCGTCAACAATAAGCTTACTATCAAGATTGCAATTTTTTTCACTACTCACCATATCATTATGTTGTGCCTTGCCACATGTTGGTGAAGTAGAAGAAGTTGAGAACTCATCACGCCCGGAGGTGGAGGGAGAATAATTATCCCCACAAATTTTGGACACATCATATTTATCTTGAAGCTTGGTCCATATCTCATGAGCTTTCCAAGATGGCCTAATTGACTCAAGAACTACAATGCTCAAATATTTGAAAAACACATTAGTAGTTTGAGTATTGAGATATAAGTTTTTTCTCATCCTCTAAAGAGCAATCAATCCCCCAGTAGAAAACCCCATCTCACAATTTTCTCTATATTTGGACCCATGTGTCCTTAAAAATATAAGCATACTAATTTTCCAAGTATTATAATTTGTGCCATCGAATATAAAAGTGTCATTATGCACTAATCCCCTAGCCGACATATTTACTCTCTAGGTTGTGAAACCCTATGAAGAGAGACCCTGCTCTGATACCAATTGAAAGGACACGGATGTCGCCTAGGGGGGTGAATAGGCGTTTAAAATAATTACGGTTAAGGCTTGAATAAATGCGGAATAAAACTAGCGTTTAATTTATCAAGCCAAAACCTAAACAAAATAGGTTCACCTATGTGCACCAACAACTTATGATAAACAATTCAATCAACTATGTGATAGCAAGATATGTTACTTCAAGCTTGATGGCTATCACAAATTAAATTGCATAAGTAAAGAGATCGGGTATAGAAATAACCGAGAGACGAGGAGACGATGATTTGTCCCGAAGTTCACTTCCCAATGGAAGCTAATCTCTGTTTGAGAGGTGTGGAGTCACAATGACTCCAAGCGCCCAATGGCTCACCTTATTCTCCTCGTGCCTCCAGCAATGCGGAGTGCCACGATCCACTATGGGACCTTTGAGGGCAGTCACCGATCCCATACAAGGTTGGGGCAATGTCCACAACTCAATTGGAGGCTCCCAACAATATCCCGCAACAAGGTCCCGAGCCACCAAAACTCCGAGATGGCAACAAGGTCCCAAGCCACCAAAACTCCAAGACAACAAGGTCCAGAGCTACCAAAACTCCGAGACAACAATAACCGTCTAGGGCACTCCAAGTACCCAAGAGGACAAGCTCAAGGGCACTCCAAGAAGCCAAGAGTAACAAGTTTCTCAACCTTTCACTCTAAAGAATCCTCGTAGAGAACTCAAACCGATGCAACCTATGCAATGGCAAGAACACAAGAAGTGCTCAAATCCTTCACTCTCAAATCCCACCAAAACAACAAATTCTATGGAGGGATAAGAGAGGAATAACAAGGAAGAACTCAAAAAATGAATCCACAAGATCTAGATCCAAAGACTTTCCCCTCACTAAGAGGAGAGATGGATTGGTAGAATAGTAGATCTTTTGGCCTCCGAGTTTCCAGAAAATCTCCTTCCCTAAGAACATGATATCTTTTGCATCCGGACTCCATTTTAGATGATCTTGGGCTCGTTGAAATCGGAAGAACGAGCACTACAATATTATGCAAAGAAACATCATAGTACATCATTGGAGTATAAAACCAAATGATGAAAGTTTTTACCTCTCTATAAAGCAACAATCGGTAAAACCTCCAATATAAAAAACGCAATAAGTTTTCATGTGAATCCCGTTTTTGATGAACTTGAGCTTGTATTGAAGCACATGACAAGATCTAAAACTACACATGGAGAAACAACAAATATTATTCCAAGTATGCAAAGGTTTGAGCTCTCTCCGAGTGATGCGACCAAGTTGCTAATATGAGAGCCTCTCTTGATAGTACGGTTATCTATCCTATAACCCAGTCTCCCTCCTAATGCTATGAGACCGGTAAAATAGAAAACCTATCAAGATCATACCTTTGCCTTGAGCATTCCACTTGAGCTAGATGATCAAGATCTTGAGGTCCTCAAGATGGAACACCTTTCTTGATTTCGCTTTGCTCGGTGAAGACACAAAGATTGCTCCCCATATGCCACTATGGGAGAGGCTCTTTTAAGTACATATTTACTTGGACATTATCTCCAAAAGAGTGGAAAGCTTCAAGAATGTGATCTCTTCGATATGCTCCCCTTGAACTTTCACTTCTCAAACTTGATGACGACCACAACTTGACGTCATCCACCATGGACCATATGAAATCTTCCTTTTGATGCAAGACCATGGAAAGATACCTAACCCCACATAGATATACCATACCCACATATAATGGGTTAGAACACAAATCTATACGAACAATTACTTATGATACCATGATCCCACATGGTACATCTTCTTGCTTTGTGAGTTGATCAATATTAACCATCGCTTAACACTTTGTCTTGATCAACCTTGTATCTTTTCTTATCTCTTCATAACAATGATTTATTGAAGGTAAAGATGAATGTTCACATAGTATTCTTCTTCAAGACATACTTGAAATATCCTCAACTCTCTCATGACCAAAATTGGGATATTCACATGAATAGCACCTTGGTCACCACTTGATTATCTTGAATCCAACACATGGACATCAAGCATTGCCTATGGACAAAGTCTACAAGTATAGCTCGATGCAAGCATTAGTACATAGAGATTTTCATCAATTACCAAAACCACACATGGGAAAACCATGCTCTTTCATCGAGCTCTTCTTTTCTAAT
Organism: Alopecurus myosuroides; assembly: GCA_028641055.1. NCBI lineage: Eukaryota > Viridiplantae > Streptophyta > Magnoliopsida > Poales > Poaceae > Alopecurus > Alopecurus myosuroides. The sequence continues at coordinate 686,232,788 of CM054057.1, forward strand.
CGGAAATTCTGGTTGCCTGGAAATTTCTGCCACCCATCAGAACCAAAACTACCTTGTCCTTAGTCGTTTTCTTCGAGTCTTGGTTCTGACAAAAAATTCCGGTTGACACCAAAATTTCCGGTTGAAAGTACATATCGAGACCAAAATCTTTATGGTCCTCAGCCATTTTTTGGCAGGCCTTTTCAGATCCGGATATTCTGGTTGGACCGAAATTTTCGACTGGAAATTTCCGGTCACCTTTTGAATCTGTGTAAACTGATCAACCTTCACACTTTTTTGGTGTTTGATGCATATGAATAATATTTAACCACCCGTATCACTTAACACCTAATAAATATTATCACTAGTATTGTTAACTAACACACAAAACACTAGAGATCTAAGAAATTCTCTTTCATAGGTTCTCTCCATCCTACACCCACCGCAGTGTAGAGTTCTCTCCAGTCCATATCTTTCAGAGGCCGTGTAGGATTGGAGCCTCGGGAGCCGTCGGTTACACCATATGTGTGTAAAACCTGTGAGTCACCATACTTTTGGTACTAGAGTTGCATCGCCATCGATTACACGACCTTGAGATCGGCTACGTACGACTCCATCGTAAATGCTTGTGCGAGAGTGTAATCCCCTCTATCGGTCTTCAAGGGTATGATCTCCGATATTCTCTGTTACTTCATATCTGCATAGTTATGGATCCTGGCTTGTATTTGGTTATCGTGAGTAGGATTTTTTTTATTATTCTACTACGTAGCCCCTTCATATATATCCTGTTAGTTCGTCCCAAACGAGTTCAAAGAGTGTACCCCTCTTAACAGTGTGGTGATCCTATCGACTCAAAGTAAAGATGAGGCTATTGAGTCAGACCAACGAAGCTTGAATATCCTTCAGAAAGAGGGGTTTCCAACCATCATTCATCACAGGAGAACGAGGACTAAAACCTCGATAGACACTTCATAGGTATCATTAGTCCTCTCTATCTCGGAATGTTATCTTAAACCAAAAACATATTAGGGACATTTCCCTTTCACACGTTCGCACAACCTCCTTCTTCAAGACATATTTGCAATATGCTCAACACTATCATGAACATTGTTCTTCTTGATCATATCAAATATATTCATTATAAGAAATGATCTTGATGGCATCCAACCTTGAATACAACACATGGAGTTCATGTAACACCTGGGGTGTTACCCTAATAGAGAGTTGTTTGTTTTCTTTTTTTGCTTGCATCATATGCATCACATTGCATTGCACCATGTTTGCATCACAACTGAAAATTCAAAACAATTTAAACTTTCACCCTTGCTCAAAATTTCCAATTTCAAACTTGCAAACTAAATCACTCATTTGTTTTTCAAGAGTTTGGAGTTGTTTTAATCAAATTGCTTGTTAATAAGATTTTCCCTGTTATTAAAACCCTAATGGAAAATTTCCAAACATTCAAATCAAATCAATCTTATTTATCATATTTCAATATGGGTTTGAAAATTAAAATTTGGCAAACAAACTAATTTCAATAATGTTTGTATAATTGCTTGTTGCTTATTAAATAAAATTTGTTTAAATCCAAAATTCCAACCAAACCCTATTTGAAAAATCACCTAACAATTTAATATCCAATTAATAATTTCAAGTTGTTGAAATTACTTTTTAACTACCTTGTTGTTGTTGTTTTGCAAATTAATAAAAATCTAACTATCAAATAAACACCCCAACCTTATTTTGGAATTCAAATAACAAAGTAGAAATCAAATTAACATTCTAAATTTTGAAGTTAATGATTAACATTACTTTTATGTGCTGTTTTGCAAAATAACAAAATTTATTTATAAACTAAAAAGAAAACCCTAACCCTTTTCTATCTCTCTCTCCCTTTTATTCTTTACAAAAAAAAATCAACTAATAGAAAAAATAAAATAAAAGCAAAGGAGAGGGCAGCCCATTATTTCCCTTTCCTCCCCCCAGCCCACCAAACCTCCTAGCCCAATACCCCTCCTTTTTCTGTCGTCTTCCTCCTAGCGACGTCACCTCCTCTGTACGATCATCATCAGAACCGCAGGATCGATCTCCCCTCCACCCGATGCTCGCCGTACGACCACCTCACCACCATAAAACTACCCCGCACCCCTCTGCCCTAGCCTCGCCACCCTAGTTCCCTTCCTCCTGCGCCGCCATCTTCCATCGCTACCACCCCTCTCCCTCTGTTCTGAACCCTGCAACCACACCACCGTGACCACCACTGCCTTCCCTAGCTCCAATCGCCTTGGTCGCCTCGAGGAGCACCCGAGGGCGGGAATGAGACCGGGGCGTTCCCCTGAAGCTCCTCGCCTCATCGCCAGCTGCTGGGAGCAGCCTGGATGGCCGCGCCGTCGCCGGACTTTCCTCCTCTCCACTGTCAGTCGACAGCGTCGACAACAGCCCGACGCAATCGCGGTGAGCCTCTGCTACTCCCTTCCCCTCTCTCCTGTTTCCCCTCCGCTGCACACGCACACATCGCCAGCAGCTCACACCCCGCACGCCTGTATCGCTGTATCTAGATCGCTCAGGAGGAATCACCACCGCCACTGCAGGTTCTCCGTCCAGCCGCTGTGATGACTGAACTTTCCTGTCGCGAGATTCAGTTAACAGTTGATTGTTTGCCTCTTATTTTCCCCCCGCACCGTAACCATCACAACCGCGTCAGTACCGTAGTGGTACTGCGTCCGTGCGCGCGAGCAACGCGTCCCGGGTTCGAATCCCGCGGGCGCAACTCCCCCCTTTTTTCGTTTTTCTTCCGCGCGCAGGGGCAGAGGCCCACCAGTCGGTGGCCCTGTGTGCCACCTCACCGCGCACCCGCCACGTTGGCGATGGGCCCCCACGGTCAGCGTCATGGTGTGTACCGCGGCGAGTAGAAAATTCCAAGGACCAATCCGAAATCTTTTTCTCCCACATAAGGGTCCCTGAAAATCACAAATAAGTCCCTGTTTTCAAATCAAACATAACTTTTTAATTCCAACTCCAATTAATACAAACAAAATATGTTTTCTGCCCCAAATTTAATTGTCTATCCAACTATGCCATTTGTTTTCTGTTTTGAACTTTCAAAATGCAATTCAAATTTGAATTCAAATAATTCAATTGTAATTTGCAACAATTCATAAATAATTCATACTAATTCCAAATAAGGCAAATAAAATATGATTTCCATACCATTTTGAATAAACTTTTCGAATATCAATTTTGTTTCATGGTTTGAATAATTTAAATTGCCTAAATAATTTAATACTTGTTTAATTCATTTAAATTTGATAAAATCATAACTTGCTCAAAATAAAATAATTTTGAACATGCAAAATATGTTTTCAAACCATCAAAGTGTGAACTTTTCAAATGTGAGTTTGAATTTATGTTTTGAACAAATAAAACTTCAATAAAATTCAAACTTGTTTTAAATTCATTTAAACTTGTTTAATATTGTTTAATTCATAATTAAATTATCCTAATTCCAATTTCAATATTTGAAACATGTAATCCAACTAAAATTTGATGTTCTTTTCAAATATAAATTTTGTTATTTGTTTTGAACACTTTAACTTGATGAAAACAACAATTGCTTGTGTGACATGTCTAAGTAACCAAACTTTCCACACTTAACCAATAATTTCCAAACTTGTTAAACCTTATTTCAATTGGTTCTATTGTTGTTATTTTGTTGTTTTCCTCATCCATGCATCATACTAAACCACTTTCACTTGATGATTAGTTGGAAAACAAATAATCTAACCATAATTCATGGGCTTTTTCATATGCAACTCAAATTGCATATGGGTCCATTTAAACCTGCTTATCTTGTCAACTAGTTTACTTTGATGCATCTTTAAACCTGTCATGCATCCATATCTTGATCATGCTGGATCTTTTGCCATAGTAGTAATTGTTGCATTCGGTGTTTGTTCGAGGTTCGTTGCTTCTTCCCGGATAGGACGTTGAGATGATGTGAGCAACGACAAGTTCTGCTACCTTGCGGGATCTCAGGCAAGTATACTCACTTGCTGCCAAATGGCTGCCTTTCATCACATGTTACCGATTCTTTCCGTTGTCTATTTCTGCTAGCCTTAGTAGTAGATGTTTCTGTTACGAACCCATCACATGAATCCCTTAACACTGATATTGCCTCACCTCCCCTCCTATAACCCCGTTGTTTGAGCCCGTGTCTTACTAGCATGCTTAGGTTGTTTTGCTCGAGTCTGTTACCCGTTACTTTCTGTTACTATTTTCCATTATGTTCTGGGGGCTCGATGTTTAATCAATCAATCACATAGTTTAAAAAACCGGACCGGACCGGCGGTCCGACCGGAAAAAACCGGAACCGGAGCCTTGTCCGGTTTTTTAACGTCAATTGGTCTTTTAGTAAAAAAGCAGAGAAATTTGAAAAAAATATATGCATAAATTAGGAGTCAAACCCCTTACTCTGAGCCAAAACGTGTTATAAGTCCCAATAACCAACTAGAAAAGCAATATTTAGTGATTTACTAGTTGATTGTACCCTATATAATGTGTATTTAGTTGATGTCATGTCAATATTTTTAAAATTTAGCTTAAATTTTCCGGTTTTTTGTCGCAAATGAACCATTGAACCGACGGTCCGACCAGTAAAAACCTGAACCGACAGCCTCACCGGTTCGATGGCCGGTTCGGTTTTTTAAACTATGATCAATCATGCTAATGTTATTGTTAATAATAAATTTGATGATAAGGCACCGGCAGGAGGCCCTTTGTGGTTTTGAGGCCTGCTAGTGTCGACCCTAATAGGAAAAGGGTCTTGTCTACTGATCCATGATGAGCGCACTACCCGCATGTGGGAAGCGAGTATGGGCGCCCCCCTCAATTTGACTCGATTCGCATCTCGTCCAAATCGCCTCATTTAGTTCGGGTTTTCCATTTGCTGCATGCATGATCTTGCGAGCCCTTGGATCCCGGGTGGAACTTTCGTAGTCGACATATAGGGGGACACGGTCTTACAGTGCTATGAGGGTCCATTTTCTTCTGGGCTCGATTAGCCGTGCGCCCAAGGTGCTTTGGGCTTGATGCGAAGAAGAGTTGAGTTGTGTAGAGTACCTCGCTTGGTGGGGTGATCTCCCATCTGGCGGGTTATTCTTGCGTGTACGGCTAAATTGGTGCAACCCTGCAGGGATAATCTTCTCGAGAAGCCGTGTTTTCCGCAGTTATGGATTACTTGGTGAAAGTACTGGCTAACAAGTACTCAGGACAACTTAAACCTAATGATTAACAATCTTACACCCAATGATTAACAACTTGACTAGTAATAGGCTTATTGACACAATAATCTGAACCATCATTAATCCAACTGGGTGAGTTATCCTCGGATTGCTTCTTCGGATAAGGTGCGAGATCCAGGATGGGTTTGTTTGAAGTTACTTTCAGTTGGTTACAATACTCGATCTTATCTTCTTTCTGTTAGCCGGAAGTTGTAGTATCCCTCTGTAGTTGGTTAGTGCAGCCCGCTGTCGCTTATTTGCAATAACCCCTTCCTTTCCGTTGATCCCAAAGTATTTGTATCTTGTGATGACTGGCTACGCCGGTATCTTGTGAGTATGGTTTATCCACTTGCCAGTACTTAACCGTACTGACCCACGAATCTCTTTCGTGGCTGCATATTCAATATTGCAGTCAACAGGTTTGAAGTCTGACGACGTTAGCTTGGGAATCCCTACGGCTCGGCCTGGGCAGGGATTGGACGCTCTCGGTTATCTTCAGGACTCTTAGTCTAAGTTGTATCTTGTCCGTAGCCGGACGCTATGTTGTTTCTTCCGCTGTTATTTGGATCTTTGTATTGTATCAGTTGTATCCCTGGCTCGTTTGAGTCATCTTGTATCTATCTGATTCTGTTGTAATTGTGGAATATTCGTGAACTATTGTAATGTTATCACAAGTGGCAACCTGGAATCGGTTATTATGTGGATTTTGGCGGGAATGCTGAAATCTGCATAGTGCCCGATCTCGGGGCGTCACAGTTCAAGTGATACCAATATACAAACCTACAAGTTTATCTCAATGCAAAAATTTAAGGACTGTCATTAATCACCATGACCACACATGGGGGGCGCCATGTTCTTTCAGGTAGTATGAATTGAGATAAATATGTACTATTTTTAGTTTGATGTTTTATCATAACAACCCTCATGGTACTATGTGAAAGCTAAGATAAGCCATACATGAAACATCTTTCCAAGATTTTTTTTCTAAGTGCCATATTCAAGATTTGATGTTTTTCATGGGAACAATGTCATATAAAAGTCCTCTTTGCAGAAGTTTTTAATTTTTAATTTTTTTCTCATTATCTTTGAGTGATTTCATAATGGGTCCAAAATTGCTGACATGGCTATTAATACTGAGGGGTTGAATATTTGTATATTCTTCCCATGTAGTCATACTAGATCACCTTATAATGATTTTTTTTCAAAAATTTATTTCCAAATTATTACACACTTGCAGTTCCTTTTAGAAATTTGGCCAAATCTCAAAAAGAAAACAAATGTATCTACAAAGCGAGAAAATTTTCAAATCACTTAGCTATCCGTCCTACGAATTGGCTAGGGAATCCCCCCTGATGCGTACTAGAAAGGAGGGGGGAGGAGACCTAGTTGGTCTCAGACCCCCTCTACAAAATGGGATTGAGGAGGGAGTCACTTAGATACTCCAACTCCCCCAACTCGCATAGGGTAGGGAGAGAGTCCCAGAGGGACTCCGCCTCCCCCCATGATGCGGCCAAAGCCACGAGGAGGGAGTCCAACTAGGACCCCTTCCTTTTGGGGAGTTGGAGTTCTAGGAGGAATCCTCCCCCTAGACGTAGGACCTAGTAAAAAAAATGCAGGTGGTGCAACCAAGAGAACTCCAAACCACAAGTCGCACCATCCATGGTCCCCATATCCGTACCACCCTACCTCTCCTCGCGACGGCGCTCCGCTGCTCCATCTACTTTGTCCATGTCGCGGAAGCTCTGCCAGATTACTGTCCTGGCTTGACATAGTTCTCGCCGGTGACCGCGGAGAGCCCTCTATCTTCATCGAAAACGTCCCCGGTCTGTCATAGCTAGTGCTCACTCTACGATGCAGTGTTGTTGATCTCGTACGTGTGGATGCGTGGAGGTGTTGCGCTTGCGATACTCGTTCGTGAGATAGTACATCTCCTCACGATTAGAGAAGTCTAACTGTGATGATCGACCGCGTCTATTGCCACGTCGACCTTTTTATCGATAAAAATATTGGTTTTTGATGAAACGACTTTGTGAACACATATTAAATTCCGTCAAACAATACTGTCCTTTGCTCTTTCTTAAACGAAAAGTAAGTCCGTAGATTCCAAAACTTATGCTGACTTTCCTATTTCTTAAAATAAGTTTTGAAACTTGCTTTGGGGTGTGACCTTAGTTTGCCACAAGTTAGGGTAGGTTGCAAGAGTCACTCCCATAACACGGATAATATCTTATACTGATCGGGTTATGCACAAAGTTAATTTAGAGACGTGCATCACATACTCACATTATTTAGACTTGCTCTTATATATATGCTAGAATTAAAAATAGTGATAGTTGAAGAAAAGACAAGGAGAGCTGGATGCATGCATGGGCAGGCGGAAATGGAATGCAATTTGTTATTTGGCGATTCCCGGCCGGCACCGCAATTAATCCAGAAGGAGCCGTACGAAGAACAGTCCTCTACAATTCGAGTCTGCGTTTGTGGGCATGAAGGGGACAGTTGGGATCAACTCGCTCGACCGATCACAGGACGACCAAGGCGCACAAGCAGAATTTTCTCATTCCCGGAACTAATAATAACAACCAAAAACGTGGGCCACGGGGAAAGCCGGGTAGATAGATAGAGGGAGAGAAAATACACATTTTTTTTAATTAGTAAGTTATACTCCCAAGTAGTAGGGCTGTAGGTGGGCCAAGTCACCCATTATCTTCAGTCTCGAGAGTTTGAGGGAGATGGAATGGAGAGAGAGGGAAGGAGGGGACGGGGTATAAATTTTGGGCAAGTGTGGCCTTCTCATTCGGTGGTGCCTCTGGCCTCACAACTCATCACAACCCAGGAAAGGGGAATCCGACATCCAGCATCAAGCTAAGCAAGCAAGAGAGAGCTCTAGCTAGCAGGCTAGTTGCAAGATTCTCGATCGACTGGCCTCTCGTTTCCGCTCGATCCGTGCTGCTGCTACAAGCAGCTCAGCTTGATTAGCTAGCTCGTGCCGGCGGCGGCAATGGAGGAGCAGCTGAGCCCGGTGGCGGTGACGCACCTGCTCCAGCACACGCTCCGGAGCCTGTGCACCAGCGACGCCTCGCAGTGGGTGTACGCCGTGTTCTGGCGCATCCTCCCCAGGAACTACCCTCCCCCCAAGTGAGCCCTCCCTTTCCCTTCTTCCCATCATCGCCGTCGTGCAGTTTCTTTGGTGATTAATCTGCTGGACCTGTTGCGGTTAACCAGATGGGATCTCCCAGGCGTGGCCTATGACAGGAGCAGAGGAAACAGGAGGAACTGGTACACATGGAAAATACATACTCCTCCAGTTTTGGATTTTTACCTGCGCGCGCCTGAGACTTACTTGGGGTTTTGGGATCTTGCCAACACGTTTTTGACCCAGGATCCTGGCATGGGAGGACGGGTTCTGCAACTTCGCGGCCACCTCTGCAGGCTGCGGCCAAGAGGGGGCAGCGGCAGGAGCAGGAGCAGGTGCGTACGCGGAGTGCGAGACGCAGGAGATGAGGCAGAGCCTGCAGCCCGAGCTCTTCTTCAAGATGTCCCACGACATCTACAACTACGGCGAAGGGTGAGGAATACTTGTTATCATGATCGGCGGGTCACCTGATAAGTTGGTGATTAATGTTGGAGGGTGCAGGCTGATAGGGAAAGTGGCGGCGGACCACAGCCACAAGTGGGTGTTCAAGGAGCCCCCGGAGCAGGAGACCAGCCTCATCTCCTCCTGGAACAACCCTGCCGACTCGGTAAGTAAGCTCACCTCACACTCACACAGACATCTGCACCACGATTACTGTGCTACTCCCTGTTTCCTTAACTAATCATGCGATAATTAACACGTACGTCTGCAGCAACCGAGGACATGGGAGGCTCAGTTCCAGTCCGGGATCCAGGTACGTACTCCACTAGGCTCGCCCGTGCCCCTACCCTCTGCCTGCGTGCCTTGACAAATCGCAATCGCCGGCCTTGTGATGAAAAGCTCTGCCGCCTCCATCATCCTCTGCCGCCAGCCGCTGCATCGCGTGCCGTGCCGTTCCGCCGAGTGGTTCTTTTCATTCTCTCTCTCTCATTCCCATTCTGTGTGTGTGTGTGTGCAGACCATCGCCCTGATCGCTGTCAGGGAAGGCGTCGTGCAGCTCGGCTCCATGAAAAAGGTAGCTCATCACCCGCTCGTGTAGACCGTAGCCGGCCACTGCATAATCGCTAGTCTTTCTCTACGCTTTAATTGAATTTCCACCCAGAAAAGAAGCACACATGTGCGCTCGTAGCACCATCGACCCTTTGTGGCCGTGCATGCATGCAGACTCGGCTCGCTGCACGAGATGTGAACTTGCTCTGTGCGATCGATGCAGGTGACGGAGGACCTGAGCTACGTGGTGACGCTGCGCCGCAAGTTCGGGTACCTGGAGACCATCCCGGGGGTGCTGCTGCCGCACCCGTCGTCCGCCGGCGTGTTCCCGGACGTCGCCGCGGGGTGGCCGGGCATGATGCCGCCCATGCCGCCGCCGGACATGTACGTGGACCCCTACGGCGCGCCCGTGCCCGGGCCGGCGCCCATGCACATCATGCCGTCGATGAGCAGCCTCGAGGCGCTGCTCTCCAAGCTGCCGTCCGTCGTGCCGGCCCCGCCGCAGCCGCCGCTGCCGGGGTCCATGGGTGCTGCGCCGACGACCGTATCGGCCAAGGAGGAGGAGCTGGAGGAGGAGGAGTACGTCCACTGCGGCCACGGCGGCATGGACATGTCGTCGACCATGCCGCCGAGCAACGGCGCCGGCGAGAGCACGAGCACCAGCGCTGCCGCCGCCGCCGCCCCGATGTCGTCCTACTTCGTCGACGTGGGCGGCAAGCCCGGCGAGGCCGGGTTCTAGCTAGGCAGGTCGACCGACCAAGCCCTCACTCAAAGTGTACGGGTCGGTCGTCGGTGCATTAATTGGTCGTTGGATTGTTGACGCCATGGCTTGTGTAGCTAGCTAGCTAGTGTAAAATTAATTAATCGATCGATCGTATCCGCAAAGCCGTCATCCTCCCCAATATGGCCAAATCGCCGAGTAGCAAGCAAGATCATCCGCACACTACACTAGTGTAGTGCGGTAGCCTCGTCGTCGGTGGGTGGTGGTAGTCCCTACTGCTAGTACTAGACGCACAAAGCTAGTGGTAGTGGTGGTGGCATGCATATGATTGGATTTGTCACATTTACGCATGTGTGTGTATGCGGAGTCGGAGCTGACACCTGAGCAAGGACACACCGCGATCGGCCTTCTCGCCTCCGATCCGTGCAACGTACGCGCGCGCGTTTGACTACTCCTTCTTCCTCGCTTGCTTTCCTCCCGGGGCCCCCGTGCCTGCCTCCCCTCCAACCAACCACCGCACGTCCGATACGACCAATCTCTCCACTTCTCCGGCCACTACCGCTCGCTGATTGACTGTTGCCGTGGATCGAGAACGGCGGCCGGGTTAAACTCGCACAGAATCTCGTGGTCATAACTGAGCACACAGTGGCCTGGAACACCTCCTGCCAGCGACTGTTGCAGGCCAACAGTGCCGCACAACACAATCATCGACCGCTGCGAGAGCCATGGAATCATTGGTTCATTTGGCAAGCAACAGCAACAGTCCGCTCTCCTCTCTGCAATGCATGCTGCTGCCATCGACGGATCGCGCGGCGCTGTCGACGGCGGCGGCGGGCGAGACTGTAGGGGTTTCAGAGCGGACGGTCCGTGGGTGGGTCACGCAACGCACGGCACGGCAAAGCGGCAAGTCTCAGATTCAGTCAATCACATCACATCCATCGCCGGACTGGTCTGGGTCTGGTCCCGGCCGGCCCGGGAACAAGCTAATCTGCAGCCGGGCAGCGGGTCGGGGGCCCATCCATGCCCGCCATCATGGCCTGACTGCGATCGCCGCTAGCTGCTGCCGAGGAAGGCGGCCGGGGTTTTGCTGGTCTGTCGAGGCGTGAGTGGTGCGTGCGTGCCGCCGGACTTGGACACGGGACGTACTGCGTATCCGCTGGCGGAATGAACTTGGATCGTACTACTACAACTAGTACAAGGAGAGTTGACTACGTGCAACTTGTAGGATTTCTGTAGTATGTATTACGTGCCTGGGTCGCGTGATCATATCCCACGGTCGGCGCACTGTTCGTGTGCATGGCGCCGCGCGCGCTGATGGTCGGCGAGGTTGCCGTCGGTGCGCACGTACGTTACGATACGGTATCCACCGGCCGGTGCTAGCTGCCCCGACGGGTTTGCCAACCGACAGGTCACACGGACCCGGTCGGCACGTACATAGTTGACGTTCACGCACCTACAGCCGCTGTGACCGCCGCGGCCGCACGTACAGGCGAGGCGCGATGCTGTGGTCCTCTTGGGTACGGACACACACACCTTGCAAGCTGTGCACAAATCATTGGCCGGAGAGTCGGTTTCCCCTGTTGTTTTATGGTGATCCAAATTCATATGAAGATAAAAGAAAGTTCGGCCTTCGCTACGCGGAGGCCCGTCGCCGGAGGCTTAGGGCCGAGTTGGAGTTGGAGTTGGATACACAGTTACCGACCTAGTTAGGTCAGGACCGCCTTTATATACCTCTTGTAAGCCGCCGCACGGGATAAGCCACACATTGTAAATCCCGGCGCGATTGTAACCTACCCCGAAATAGTGAAGTATTGCTGGCTGGCGCCCGTGGTTTTTTCTCTTCCTCATTGGAAGGGTTTTCCACGTTAAAATCTCGTGTCCCCGTTGGTTTGATCTTGTTTAATTTCATCGTTGTTTTGCTATTGCGTGTAACAAGTGGTATCAGAGCCCTGTTTCAGATTAGGGATTCGCAATGACATCGATGAAGTTTGATCTACCGTTGCTGGACTACAAGACGAGGTTTTCTCTGTGGCAAGTAAAGATGCGTGCGGTTCTGTCGCAGGCATCGGATCTGGATGAGGCGCTGGATTCTTTCGGGAATAAGGAAGCGAAGGTGTGGACTGCTGAGGAGAAGCGCAAAGATCGTAAGGCTTTGTCGTTGATTCAGCTTCATCTGTCTAATGATATATTGCAAGAGGTGCTGTTGGAGAAATCCGCGGCTGAGTTGTGGGTCAAGTTGGAATCGATCTGCATGTCAAAAGATCTCACCAGCAAGATGCACGTAAAGATGAAGCTGTTCTCGCTCAAGATGCAAGATGGTGGTTCTGTCATGAGCCACTTGTCGATCTTTAAGGAGATCGTGTCCGACCTAGTGTCGATGGAGGTAAAATATGATGATGAAGATTTAGCTCTTCTGCTGTTATGTTCGCTGCCTAGTTCTTTTACAAACCTGCGTGATACCATACTGTTAAGCCGCGATGAACTAACCCTCGCGGAAGTTTGTGAGGCCCTGCAGACCAGGGAAAAGATGAAAGCTATGGTGCAGTCTAACCCATCGTCCTCCAAAGGCGATGCATTGCAGGTTCGAGGCTGAACAGAGCAGCGAGATAACAACTACAACGACAACAACAGAGATAAAAGTAGGGGCCGTTCAAAGTCCAAAGGACGAGACAAGTTCTGCAGGTACTGTAAGAAAACCAATCACACCATTGATGATTGCTGGAAGGTGCAGAACAAGGAGAAAAGGAACGGCACATACCAACCGAAAAATAAATCTGACGGTAATGGTAATGGTACTAAGGCTGCTGTTGTTGCTGGTGATAATAGTTCGGATGGTGAATGCTTAGCTGTTTTTACTGCATGTGTTACCCGTGATGATGAGTGGATTCTTGATACTGCGTGTTCGTTTCATATCTGCTGTAACAAAGAATGGTTCAGTTCTTATGAAGCTGTGCAGACTGGAGATTTTGTGCGTGTGGGGAACGACAACAAATGTCACATTGTTGGCGTTGGATCTGTTCAGATCAAGACCCATGGAGGGATGACACGTACATTGACGGGAGTGAAACACATACCATCCATGGCGAGAAATTTGATCTCGCTGAGTACCCTTGATTGTGACGGGTACAAATATGCCGGAGGGGATAAACGCCTGAAGGTATCAAAAGGTTCTCTCATTGTTATGATTGGTGATATGAATTCTGCCAAGTTATATATTCTTAGAGGTAGCACTTTGTCTGGTACTGCTGCTGTTATTACTAATGATGATGCAAGTACAACTAACCTCTGGCATAAGCGGCTTGGACACATGAGTGAACATGGTATGGCAGAATTGGTGAAGAGAGAACTGCTGAAGAACTGCAATATGAGTAAGTTGCCGTTCTGTGAACACTGCGTGTTTGGTAAGCATAAGAGAGTTAAGTTCAATGCTTCCGTTCATAGCACTAAAGGTACATTGGATTATGTACATGCTGATTTATGGGGGCCTTCACGTAAGCCCTCTTATGGTGGCTCGTTATATGCTTACTATCATTGATGATTACTCTAGAAGAGTTTGGCCTTATTTTATGAAAACTAAGGATGATACTTTTGCTGCTTTTAAAGAGTGGAAAGTTATGATTGAAAAGCAAACTGAGAGAAAGGTGAAGGTGCTTCGTACTGACAATGGTGGCGAATTTGTTCGCATGCTTTTGATGATTATTGTGTGCAGGAAGGCATTGTCAGGCACCACACCATCCCATACACACCTCAGCAAAATGGTGTAGCTGAGCGGATGAATAGGACGATCATCTCCAAAGCTCGCTGCATGTTGTTCAACGCCCGCATGAGTAGGCGTTTCTGGCTGAGGCTGCCAACACTGCCTGCTACTTGATCAATAGGTCACCATCCATCCCTCTTGACAAGAAAACTCCTATTGAGGTATGGTCTGGTGAGTCAGCTGATTATTCACAACTGAAAGTTTTTGGTTGCACTGCCTATGCTCATGTTGATAATGGAAAATTAGAGCCTAGAGCTATTAAGTGCTTATTTCTTGGTTATGGTTCTGGAGTAAAAGGATATAAGTTGTGGAACCCGGAAACCAAAAAGACTTTCTTTAGCAGAAGTGTTGTGTTTAATGAATCTGTCATGTATGAGGACAGTTTGTCAACTGATGTTATGCCTGATTCTTCTGATGAGGACGAACCACGAGTTCGTTTGCAGGTGGAGCTAGACCACCTGGATGAGGAGGAAACTGAAATTGATGAGGAGGATATTGTGCCGCCCTCACCTCCTATTGCAGCAAGAAAATTTGTCTATTGCAGAGCGCAGAGAGAAGAGGAGTAAAGGACCTCGTACTCGTTTAATTGAGGAATGTGATGTTGTTTATTTTGCTCTAAGTTGTGCAGAACAGGTGGAGAAAGATGCTGAACCTGCTACATATAATGAAGCTATTGCTTCGGTTGATCGTGACAAGTGGATTGGTGCAATGCACGAAGAGATGCAATCACTTGAGAAGAATGGCACATGGGATATTGTGCGCTTGCCTAAACAAAAGAAGGCCGTCCGCTGTAAGTGGATATTCAAAAGAAAGGAGGGCTTATCTCCCAGTGAGCCTCCAAGGTTTAAGGCAAGGTTAGTAGCAAAAGCTTTCAGTCAGATTCCAGGAGTGGATTATAATGATGTGTTCTCACCTGTTGTCAAGCATAGTTCTATTCGTACTTTCTTTAGTATTGTTGCTATGCATGATCTTGAGCTTGAGCAGTTAGATGTGAAGACTGCGTTTTTGCATGGAGAACTTGAGGAGGAAATATACATGGACCAACCTGAAGGGTTCATAGTGCCTGGTAAAGAGGATTTCGTGTGCAAGCTAAAGAAGTCTCTCTACGGTTTGAAACAGTCTCCTCGACAATGGTACAAAAGGTTTGATTCTTTTATGATGTCACATGGCTTTAAGAGGTCTGAATATGATAGCTGTGTGTACATTAAATTTGTTGATGAATCACCTATATACTTGCTGCTATATGTTGATGATATGTTAATTGCTGCCAAGAGCATGAAAGAAATCACTACATTGAAGAAACAGTTGAGTAGTGAGTTTGAGATGAAGGATCTTGGTCCTGCTAAGAAAATTCTAGGTATGGAAATTTCTAGAGACAGAAAATCTAGATTGCTATTTCTTAGTCAGGAGAATTATATTAAGAAAGTACTTTATCGATTTAATATGCATGATGCAAAGTCTGTTAGTACTCCTATTGCTTCGCACTTCAAGTTGTCAGCATTGCAAAGTCCTACTACTGACAAAGATATTGAGTACATGTCACGAGTTCCCTATGCTATGCTGTTGGTTCCTTAATGTATGCCATGGTGTGTTCTAGGCCTGATTTATCATATGCTATGAGTTTGGTCAGTCGATACATGGCTAATCCTGGTAAAGAACATTGGAAAGCTGTTCAGTGGATTTTCAGGTACCTTCGCGGCACATCCAAAGCTTGCTTGAAGTTTGGCAAGACTGGTGAGGGACTCGCAGGCTATGTGGATTCAGATTATGCTGCCGACTTGGATAAGAGGAGATCCCTCACAGGTTATGTGTTTACTATTAGTGGATGTGCCGTTAGCTGGAAGGCTACCTTGCAGGGTGTTGTTGCACAATCTACTACTGAGGCTGAGTATATGGCTATTGCTGAAGCATGCAAGGAGTCAGTTTGGTTGAAAGGCCTGTTTGCTGAGCTTTGTGGAGATACTTGCATTAACCTATTTTGTGACAGTCAGAGTGCTATTTACCTTACTAAGGATCAGATGTTCCATGAGAGAACAAAGCACATTGATGTCAAGTACCATTATGTGCGTGATGTTGTTGCACAAGGTAAGCTGAAGGTATGCAAGATTAGTACTCATGATAATCCTGCTGATATGATGACAAAGCCAGTTCCTATTGCTAAGTTTGAGCTTTGCTCAAGCTTAGTTGGTATCACTGCTTAGCCCAAGAGGCTATTTGGCGCCGAAGGTGTTTTCTTTGTGTGTTTCAGGTGAAGGTTCTCATTTATGCTACAAGAGGGAATTTGTCTCAAGGTGGAGTGTTGTTTTATGGTGATCCAAATTCATATGAAGATAAAGGAAAGTTCGGCCTTCGCTACGCGGAGGCCCGTCGCCGGAGGCTTAGGGCCGAGTTGGAGTTGGAGTTGGATACACAGTTACCGACCTAGTTAGGTCAGGACCGCCTTTATATACCTCTTGTAAGCCGCCGCACGGGATAAGCCACACATTGTAAATCCCGGCGCGATTGTAACCTACCCCGAAATAGTGAAGTATTGCTGGCTGGCGCCCGTGGTTTTTTCTCTTCCTCATTGGAAGGGTTTTCCACGTTAAAATCTCGTGTCCCCGTTGGTTTGATCTTGTTTAATTTCATCGTTGTTTTGCTATTGCGTGTAACATCCCCGCGACTGCCGTGCCGGCGAATCGGGTAATGGGCGGCCGCGACGTCTTCCTGGGCTCGTTGTCCGGGGTTCCCTATGTGCCGCGCTCTTTGCGAGCGGTATGTCTAACTCGCCCGCGCGCTTCCTGGCTCGCTCGCCCCACATCTGGGCCGACCTATCTGTATTTGTTTTTCTTTTCAATTTCTATTGTTAGAAAATTTCATATGACTTAAAATTAATATGTTTTTAATGGTGAACGAAATTTAAGTTTGAACGATTCTAAAATATGAACAAAAATTATGCATGAACAATTCTCAAATTTGAACAAGTTTTAATCTAACCCCCTGTTTGGATATAGGAAAAACTGATTGGAATTGAATTGAACTAGCAATTCCAAATCCAAGATGGAAAAGAAATTGGCTCGAATTCCAATTCCGTTGTTTGGTTGTGCATGCTATTTAAGGTTGGAATCAAAAGGCAGCACCCAATTCTAATTTCTGTTTGGATGTATAAATCATGAAATTTGACATTTTTTTTAGTTTGAGCAATATAAATTTGTCTATATGCATGGAAAATAGCATCTTTATATATTATTTCGGACAATACAAACAACATATACATAGTAGTCCATACATCAACTAAAGATGATAGCAACTATCAATATAAAAAATTGTCTTCGTAGTAGTTCATACATCTAAATACATAGTTGTTGTGCTCGGATCTTGCAAATCTCGTGAAATCTGCAATGGCTATTTTCAAAATACATCTAAATACATAGTAGTCCATGCATCAGGTCTTGCTATTTTCAAAATATACACAACATGGCTGTCCATGTTCACCAAGACAGAGAGAGAGAGAAGAGAAGACAGGGAAGAACCGACTTGGGGGATTCAGAACCGACTATGCTATGCCATGCTTGATGTTCCATGCTCCTCATAATCTATCAATGCTAGGGTTCCTCCACTATGATTTATTATGTTTTGTTCCTATCACGTGTTCCCTATATTATCTTGATTATGCCATGTTGGTGCTCACCTAGCCCTCGATATCATGACTATGACCATGACTAAATATTCCAAACTTTTCCCATTATTGATACACTTGTTCTATCATTAAGACCTAATGTGTATGATATCACTTAAATATTTTTACATTCTCATAGTTGTGTGTATGCTTAAATGCCAAATATTTTGTTTCACATCAAACAATTCTATCCACATGATATGATAATATGCAAACACCCCTCAATTTTTTGTGCTTGGTAACTATTGGGCTAGTATTTCGTTGACCATGTCATTGTCCCAAAGATTCATGGTTTCATTTTTTTTTCTCTCACATAAAACAAATGACCATGTGCACTCATTATCATGTTCCATCTCCATGCATCATATATTTCAGGTGACTCTCCTCCCCACGATGATGCCTCTCACTCTCTCCGTCCTCGCAACCCTCGCAAGAAGAATGCCCAAGATGTTGCTGGCTCTACTCCCTCACGGAGATCCGCCCTTCCTATCAATCCAAAGGAACCCGTGATCAGGAACTGGAGTGGCCTTAGTACCGCTGATTTTGAGGAAGCTAGGCTGAAATTTAACCCATATGAGTTTGGTGAAAGGACATGCTCGGATAATCGGTTTTATTGCAAGATGCATCAAGTAATGCATGAATTCATTCTTGGCAAGCTACAGCACACTCATGTGGATCAACACTTCTTTGACATTGAGTATGCTCGCAACAAGTGGCCTGAAGTGATGACCATCATGGACTACCACAACCTCACTCCTCTCATGGGTGACACACTGGCTCATCCGTTCTCTCCAGAGTTGACCAGGGAGTTCTACTCCACCGTTCACTTCGCCTCCGGTGGTCCCACGCGTCTCCCACCTACCTTGATATGGATGAGCGGTGGCACCAAGTGTGAGGCTACCATGGATGAGTTTGGTGCTATATTGGGTATCCCCGAATATCGTTTGACTATACATTCTATTTCCGCGTTCATGGGGAGTCCTCCAAGATTATGAAGGCCAAGGATGGGATTCGTCATTGCTATCCCGAAGGTACCGGTTCCATGCATATTCCTAAGATCAAGTTCTTCTCTGAGCATTGGTACATGATACATGCCATTCTTCGCAACACCATCGCCGCCAAATTCGGTGAGAAGGGCGAGGTACGCAAGTGGATGATCAACCTCCTCTTCCACATTGAGTCTCGGATGCAAGCAAAGAAGCAGTTGGATGTACTAGACAATATGTGGAATGAGATGCAGAGTGTGGTTAAGGAGAAGAGGGTACCCATCTATGGCTCCTACATTCAGCGTCTTATTGAGACCCCATTCCCGAAGGTCTCCTCAACAACTATGCCAAAGTGACTCCAAAGAAGAACATTCTCATGTATGATGCTCCAGTTGAGACTGCTAATGAGCCAAGGCCTAAGCGCACCCGCACCGAGTCAGTTGCTCGCCGCTCTCCTTCCCCTTCTCCTCCTCCTGAGACATTCAATCTTAAGAAGATTCTTCAGAAGATGAACTGCTTTTTCATTGATAAGCAACATCAGGATTATGAGGCTTATCGCAAAGGGAAGGCCTCTAGTCGCCGTCAGCGCGCCATACAGACTGCTCTCAAGATTCCTCTTAGTCCTTCCAGCTCCGAAGAGATTTCCGAGGCGAAGTGGATGTCTAAGCATACTTATTGGTGTGGAGATGATGCTTCCTCTCTCGGCTCTTTTGCGGGGCCATACACCACCGCCGAGGCTAGCTCCAGTCAGGCTCCACAAGAGGACCTCCATGAGGACGAGGATGAGGATGAGATGGGCGACGAGTGATCGGTTGCATTTTTCTCCCTTTTTGGTGTATGATGCCAAGGGGGAGAAACACTCACGCATAGCATTGCATCTCATGCATTCATTTGCGTCTTATCTTCGTGATTTGCTTTTTAGTTGAAACTATTTGTGCTATTTGTGTGGTTTGTGAACCTTGGTGTTATTGTAAGACTATGTCTTTAATTATCTATCGTACTCTCTATTATGTGTGTGACAATGGTTATTGAAGATCATAGCAAGATTATCAAGTTATTTCTCCACTCACTATATTGAATGTGTTGAAGCCATATTGAGGGAAGTTATTATTCATAAGAAGAATGCTATGGTAAGATCTTGCAAGTAGTAAACATTATTATCATACATGTGTATCTTCAATGGTAAAAATCATGGTTCTTGCACTTCACATAAATATGTTATAGTCTCATCATCACCATGATTATCAAATATACATGTCAATTTTTATGGGCACACAAATAGGGGGAGTACGAATATATGTTATTTCTCTCACAAATAGCCATGCAAAATTATCTATTATGCAAATCCGTATGTTGTCATCAAACATCAAAAAGGGGGAGATTGAAAGAACATAGGTTCTAACTCCTGTTTTGAGTGTTTGATTACAACATATAGATGGACTAATGTGCTTTGCTAAGTGTACTCAGAAAATATCGACCCGTAAATGTCTTACAAAGTTCAGCAATGTGTGAGAAAATGCTACGGGAAAAGACAAGGAAGAAGAGAAAAGAGACGGCGAAGAGAAAGGATAAAAGAAGAAGAAAAGGGGGTGGCCGGCCTCCAGGCCGGGCTGGCAGTGCCCCTGGCCAGTCCCACGCCGGCCCCAGGCTGGCTCCCAGGCCGGGCGCTTCGGGTGGGGGGCCGGCCTCGCCCCTCTGCCCACGCCGGCCCCAGGCCGGCCTCCAGGCCGGGGCGTCCGGGTGGGGGTCCGGCCTCCCCCCTGGTCCACGCCGGCCTCCCCCTGGCGCCCACGCCGGCCCCAGGCCGGCCCCCAGGCCGGGGTGGGTTCTGGCCCGGCCCTGGCTGCTCCCAGGCCGGCCAGGCCAGCTCCCAGGCCGGGGTGGGACGCAGGAAAGGTGAAACCCCCCCTAAAACGGCCATATTTCGACACGAGTATATATACGGGGTCTTCACCTACCTTTGCTCTTTGTCAATCCCACTCACACTCTCTCTCACCACCATTGATTGACCAAGCTCAAGATCAAGAACAAGATCTCCACAAATCCCCAACCAAAGCTCGTGATACTTTGGGATTTGAAGGAGACACCCCCGATCTACAACTCCACCGAGCCGATTAGAAATCCACCCACTCATCCCTTAGGGATCTTGTCATTCTTAGTTCATTGGAGCTAGGAATCTTGTTGCTCTTAGTTCATCGGAGCTCGGAGCCTTGTTGATATCCCCGGTGCTTTTGTGCCCGTGGATCTTGCCTCTCGGAGTCTTGGCGGCTCTTGGGATTTGGTGAGGACCCTCCAATCTTGTGGAGTGTGCCTCATCCTTGTAAAGGTTCTAGTTGTCAACCTCAACGGCAACATAGTGATTCGAGTCTATCCACATCGGTGGAAGATCTCGAAGGAGATACGGTGTGGCATTTGAGGCCTACTCGGTGTTCCACTTTGGTGGCACCGCACCGCTCCAACGGAGATTAGCTTCCATTGGGAAGTGAACTTCGGGATATATCTCCGCGTCATTATGTTCGGTTATTCCTCAACTTACCTTTACTTGTTACTACTAGCTTAGTCATATTTTTCACCTTGTGCTAGTCGTAATTGCTCAACATATAGGATTGTCCATCTAGTTGCATACTCTAGATAATCTATATTTGAGCTTTGCCTTGTTAACTTGAAAAAGAAGTTAAAATTTGTAGTTAACCTATTCACCCCCCCCCTCTAGTTAACCTCTCGATCCTTCAAGCAAGCGGGCTGCTATTGGGCTTCTTCGCTGCGCTCGTGCGGTAATTAAGCTGTTGGCTGTTGTTTCCTTTGCGCTGCGCATGCGGGATGGATAGAAGGGGCCAGAGGATTGGGCTAGGCAGGCTGCTTTTTTTCCTTTTTTTTTCTGTTTTCTTTAATAAATCATAACTATGGTTTTATAAGTCCAAAATGCCTCAAACAAATTTCTGTAGTTTTGTAAAATCAAAGCCTTTCAAATGAAATCCATTTTGTGCGGTTTCCAACATTTTTTTTTTGAATTCTCAAAAGGGTTTAAATTTACAAAGGGACTATTTACACTAGTAGAAAATGAGAGTATAGTCCCGGGTCGTAAGGGGCTCTAGTCCCGGACTGCAATCCGGGACTACGCAATCGAGACTAGAGCCCCCCCTTAGTCCCGATGGCCCACGAACCGGGACTAAAGGGCCTCCACGCGGTCGTCCCAGTCGCCGCGGGCTGGAGAACCTTTAGTCTCGGGCCGTAACAAGAGCCATCCCAGTCGCCGCGGGCTGGAGGACATTGGAATAGACATTTTATTTCTTTTGTGTTGTGTTTTATTTTGTTTTTGGTGGCTTGCTTTAGTATAAAACAGAAGTTTTAATATTTCATGATTTTTGAATGTCTCAAAAAATTCAGGGATGTTACAAACACAAAGTGAGTTTTGATTTGTAATAATTCTCCACCCTTGTTTAGCTACCATTGCTTGGTTAAATTGCTCGAGATCACGAAAACCAATGCCACCCTCATTTTTTTGAAGAGCCATATCCTTCCATTTACGTCAATGCATCCGACATTTGTTTTCATCTCCTCCCAACCAAAACCTCGCGATGACACTACAAATCTTCTTACAAAGCTTCTTTGATAACCGGAAGAAGCTCATCGAATATGTTGGTATTGCCTGACAAATTGCTATAAGAAGAATTTCCCTTCCCGCACTGCTTAGATACTGAGATACCCAACCATTGACCAATCTTTTGATTTTTGTCAGAATACTCTCATATTGTTCATCTGTTGACCTCCCTAAGGCAGCCGGGAGTCCTAAGTACCTCTCTCCCAGGGCCTCTGTTTGAATATTTAGCGTTGAGAGAACCTCCTGTTTCACCTTGTTTGTGCAATTGCTGCTAAAAAAGACAGCTGATTTATTTACCATATGTCCCAAGCCATGAAGATATCTATCCAATATATCATTAATTCTGCTCGCTCCCGCCATCGTTGCTTGGGTGAAAACAATGCAATCATCCGCAAATAGCAGGTTGGAAATCCATGGAGCATGGCTACCCACCCGAATACGTCTTGACAGGTACCCCGTTTCAGCACATATAAGAAGAAAAGTTAGTCCCTCTGAGCATAGTAGAAACAAATAGGGACTTAACGGATCACCTTGCCTTATCCCCCTAGAGGGTTTAAAAATGTCCGAAAAAACTCCATTGACTCGAACAGAAAACGATGTCGTCTCCACACATGCCATTATCCTGTTAACCCACAACTCTGCGAACCCCAGTTTCTCCATTATATTCCTTAGGTACGACCACTCCACTCGACCGTAAGGCTTCGCCATATCCAGCTTAATCCCACATGCACCCGACTTCCCTTTTATCCTCTTCAAGTAATGGATATACTCATAAGCCGTGAGTACATTACCTGGTAATTCTTCCAGGAAAGATCTAAGACTAAGTGCAAGAATCTTGTGCTAGCTAGGTGGTGAATCATGGTTTTCAGGCGAGTCTCCTCTAGATACGTAATAATTCTTGACTTCTTGTGCTAGCTAGAAACTGGAGTCGTAGTTCACAGAATCCGGTGTGGCCGTGGTCACATAGCCGTGAAAGGATCTTTACGCACCGGAGGGAAGCCGGTGAAGCGAAATTGGAGAAGGTCTCTTGTGCCGAGAACTGAGAATTACTGTAGGCTGCTGAGTGGTCACGAGCTCGACCCCACGACACACGTACGTACCGCGTCCCGGCGGGAAAACAGTGTCGCGCAACACAAATCATCACCGTGATGTGATGGGAAGCTAAGCTAGCTAGCTAGGCATCGGAATTCGGAGTGGGATCATTGTTTGCTGCTCACTATCCGGCCTCGATCGTCATTCGTTCAGCAAGGGAAATGTACGTGCTGTGCCCACAAGCGCGCAGCAGCGGCGCCACCTTTCCGCTGCTCTGCTGCCATGAACAGATCTCCCGGCGCTGTCGACGGCGGCGACTGTGGAGGATTCAGAGACGTGGGGGCAGGGCAAAGGGGGAGGGTACTGAAGTTTCAGATTCAGTCAATCGCATCGGCGGATTGGTCCTCTGGTCCCGGCCGGAAACAAGCTGCTACTAGCTGGCTAGCTGATCTGCGTCGGCCAGGGCCCATGCCGCCATCATTGGCATGGCCTGACTGGTGACTGCGATCGGCGGTGCCATTTGCCAAGTTTACTTACTGATGCATGGCGCCCTTGTGTCGACGCGTGAGTGGTGCGTGCTCCTGGGCTTGGACTGACTGGTAGAGGCACACGCATCGCACGCACCTAGTACTACTGTCTGTCCCCACCGGCGGCCTGCGTGAATGAACTTCCAGTTCCAGGTAGGAGTAGTGTAAAGAGAGTTGACTTGCCACGATTTAGTGCGCGCAATCGATTGGCAGCGTGCGCGAGAGCCAGATCCTCGATGACGGAGATGAAACGCAAGCCTCTGACAGAAACGCAGCACCTGCACGGTCGGCGCACTCTTCGTACGTACGGTACGGTGGCGCTTATCGGCGACGTTGCCATCGGCGCGCACGTACGATACCATATCCATCCACCACCGCTGCTACTAGGACAGGTTTGACATGCACACCCAACAGGCCAGCCGCCCACACGGACCCGTCGGCACGCACGTCGGTCCTGGGTACGGACACGCACTCAGCCGGCCGTGGAAAGGGATCCACGTAATAATCATTACGTAAGTATTAAGAGCATCTCCACAACCCTTTCAACACAGAAACGACAAGTGTGCCCAAAAATGTTATTGGGAGCATCGATACATATTGACACCGTATTCGACGTCTCTCCCCACCAGCACGTTCTAATAAAAGTATCTTCAAAAAATTTTAAACTCAAAAAATTGAACTAAATCTAAACTAAAACAACGAGTTTTATTCAAACATGTGAGTCTAAAAAAAAGTGGCCGTTGCGCGCCCTGTCGCCAGTGGCATGCACCGCCCGCGGATACCCCCGCAGATGTTGCCGCCGTCGTCGCTTCCTTGCCCGTGCTCCGTCTTCGACTCAACATTCGGCTCCGTGTGCTATTTTCTTTAATGGTCAGCGTTGTCGAGACATCGTAGTAGAATTCATAGACGTGGGTGCCATGAGACTACTGATAGAGACGTGAGGGGACGTGGTAGTATGACGAACAATGACACCAAGGTTTTACCTAGGTTAGGTACGTCGCAACTAGGCGGCGTTGCTACTCCTGCAATCTCACTAAATCAGCGCTGAACTCTGAAGTATACAAAGTATAATGTGAGTTAGGTTTAGCTACTCGACAAGGATCAACCTCTCGGCGAGTTAGCTTCTAACTTATCCTCTCCCTTTCTTATCTCCCGTCCGGCTTTATATAATAGCCGGGTTAGGGATTACAGAAAAGGAAACCTAGAAGACTACGGTAAGTTCTAACTTGGAAGGTAAGAATCCGCCTTCTACTCCAAGCCAAACCACGTGGGCCCTGGTCCGGGTTCTTCTAGAATCCGGCTTCTGCGCATCAGCTTACTGGGCCGCCTAATGGACCGTAATACATTACCATTCAGGGCACCCTGGTAATCCGGCACTTTAGGACGCCATCTGATATACACCTAATTGGTATATATCCGACAGTAGCCCCAAAGAAGGATTGAGACTTCAATTCGCCGTCTTTCGTCAAATTCGATTCTTTCCGAGAAATGTCGGCTCTTCGTCTTGATTCTTCTTTTCCTTCAAATCATGCTTTAACGCGAAACTCGGATTCCGGGAAATCCGGCTTTTTCTTCCACGAGGCTTTGTGGAGAAGGAACTTCCTACATCAACGATGAAATCATGCTGACGTCAGGGACGTTTCGGTTTCGAGTGTGAAACACTGAAATGTATCTCTGACAGATTCTTGCGGGAAACGATTAGATAGCCATAATCACCTGGCAATTCATTTCCCGGATTTGCCGGCGAGTGACACGCGTTGAGAATCCAACGGTCTAAAGAGCCGTTAGCGCGCATCGTAAAGGATTTCCGGCTATAAATAACCCTCTTCGTGCCCTCCGGCAATCCTTCCGCTCTCTTCTCACCTTCTAGCTCAAGCGCCATAGCCCCTGAGCCACAGTCCCAGCGAGAGCAGAGCAGAGCCTGTACTGATCCAAGCACCGTTCCCGGACTTCTCATCGGGAGCTCGAGGTCCTCACCGCGCCGCCAAATCATGGATTCACCGCGCGTTTCGCAGGAGCACTCCATCACCGCGGATATCGACGACATCATCAACACGATGGACCCACTACTCGACTCGCCGAGTCACAACACCATCGACGCGCCGGAGAACATTTCCGGCGGCCAGGTCCGCAAGGATATACATCTCGCGGCCGATAACCTGGCCGCATCTTCCTCTACGCCGCCTCCGCCTCTCTCCCTCGAAACGGCGGAAGAAAAAGTCATCCTCGTCGGAGAGGAGCTCGCTGTCGCGGCCACCGCCGCCGGAGCCGAGGACGAGGGCGAGACTTCCGGCAATTGGAGCCGATGCAACATTCCTCCCTCCCTTCTTCCGTCAATGGAGAAGGAGTGGTTGATTGTGGAAGGAAAATGGCGGCACGAGGAAGAAGATTCCGAGCCTTCGCCCAGAGCCGGGAAACGAGTCCTTCTCACCTCGCACATTTCTAGAGGTATGGGAATCCCGCCTTCCGCCTTCTTCCTCGAAGTCCTCAGCCATTATAACATCCAGCCACACAACCTACCACCTTATTCCATTCTTTACCTAGCCGGCTTTCAGGCCCTTTTTGAATGGTATTTAGGAATAGCGCCTAGACTAGATTTCTAGTAGTATTGCTTTGGAATTAAGCGAAACCCCACAGAGGGCGCTCTTCCAACCTGTGGAACCATATCTTTCACCCTGCGTAGATTCAGGGAAGATTGGTTCCCGAAGATAAAAACGTCGGAATCCGTCAAATTCTGGACGGGTTCCTTTTTCTATCATCAAGATATCCCATTTCCTGGAAAGGAAACCGGCGTTCCACCATTTGTCAATGCTGCCGCTATTCCCCAAGATAACTAGGCTGCAGAAGCAGTGCAGACTTTGCCGGATGATCTAATGAAAATCAAACGGCGCATCGCCAAGCTCACCTCCTCTTACCAGAACCGACATGGTTTTGTGCTGGTTCGGAAGACACATCCAACATCTTGCACATCAAACCCGACTTCTATGCGAATACAAGGGTCCGGAAGACAAAATGAGGGAACAGATAAGGCATTCTTGAAAAGGGACTTCAAAAAGCAGGTCAATCATTTGGTTGCCACTCGTGACTAGTATGAAGAAAGTCGAGAGATGTATCATGAAGGGAACAAGATTCCAAAGGTATGTTCTTTTATCTTTGGACAATTTTCTCGGATTTTCATCTTTCTCCGTTTTCTTAACTTAGTCGGATATCTGGCCTTTTCCCTAGTTCGATGATCTCACCGAAAAGGATCTTGCAACTGACGCCGAACTTGACGAAATGCATGCCACGTTTTACGGTGGTTGGAAGCGTAAGAGGCAGGCAACCACTGCAGAGGTGGTGGAACTTGACGGGGTTCCCGTCGCTACATCCAGGTAATTCTCTGGGTATTTTGTACCTTTGCCTGCCTTTTGTTGCATAAGCTGCTTTGATTTCTCGGATTTCCTTTTTGCCTTCTTTCCCATTCAGCCTTGCTCCAACTTCTTTGAAATCAAAAAAGCTGAAGAAGCATAAGGCCACTGTCGGCAGGGGAGCGCCATCTCCTGCTGCAGCTCAATCTGCAAAGCCGGAGGAATACCCACTGCCGACCAGCCAGCCCATTGCATCCGAGATTGATGCGAGGGAAAGGGCGGAGCCGGATATGGGCGGTCCTTCTCGTGCGCCTGAGGAGGAATCCATTCCTAGTTTCAACCAAGAATTCAAGGTAAAGTAAGAACCATTAGATGAACTCGGAAATATTCGTCCATGGGCTACCAAGTTCTTCGCTCCTGCTCCTCTGATCCGTCCTTGGCCACAAGGAGGACTAATTGTAAGGAATAACTTCGTATTTTCACCTCGGCAGGTCATCCAGGATGGCCTTCACCACGTTGGGATTCTTTTTGCACAATATGCAAAAGAGTTCAACGACAATTTGTCAGGTTTGCAGCGGATGAGCCAGGTAATACCTCTAGCCCCCAAGCAATAAGTCAAATGCATGCTTTTGTCTTAATGCTTTTTTCACTTCTATGCTTGTTTTTAACTTAAGCATTTTTTGTCTCTTTTCCATGTTTCAGCAAACTGCTGAGAACATCAACCTGGAAGTTTTCAACAAACTTACCATCAAGAACAAGGAGGTGAGAAACCTTCTTTCTATTCTTGATGTTAAGGAGGCAGAACTGGCATCCACTCAGTTGCAGCTGAAGGAATCAGCAGGTAAGATATTTCTCTGCTTCCAGTTGTGTAATTTTTTCTAAGTATTTTCCGAGTTTTCTAACTCGTCTTTTTTTTACTTGCTTTTCAGCTTCTTTGGCGAAAGCCAAACAAATTGCTGAAGATGCCGGCAGCGCCGAAAACCTCCGCCGAGAAAACCTGGAACTTCACAAGCTCACTGTGAAGTTGCAGCAGGACATGGAGGCCAACCAACTGGCCGTTGGCATTGTCAAGTCGAATGCCTCCAACCAAGCAGCCAAGGACAAGGACACCATCCTATATTTGGAGAATGCCTTGAACCAGCGCTTGGAGGAGGGCACCGAGATGGACAAGATTCTCGGTAAGTACTTTACCTTTTACCGGATTTTCCATGTTTACATCTTTCTATGTTCTCTCTAACACTTTTGTGTTTTACTGAAACAGGAGATAGCCCCCAGCTTACTCGGATTGAGAAAATCTTAGCTTTTGGGAAGGTATTCACCGCAATCAAGGCTGCAGGGATGTTGCTGGTCAACAAATGCCTTCCCTCTAGGACTGGGGAGTTCTCGGAAGTTGAAAATTTTCGGTAGCCATCGTGGAGGTGGCGGAATCCAGGGAGTCCACCCTTCGCTCCGCGGCACGCGGTGGTGCGCGCATGGCTCTAGGGCTCATGCGCATGCACTACCCAACTGCCAAATCTTGGCGCGTGGCTTCCGGCATCCCTCAAGGATATACGGAGGCGCAGCGGGCTAGCATCTTTGAAGAAATCAAAGGTCATGCCACCAAGATTTCCACCATGGTGAACGTCTCCACCTTCTACCCGGAGGAAACTATTCCGGAAACTCCCGAGGAATCCAGCAGCGAAGACGACTCGGATGCCTGAAGGAAGCTGCCTGGTCCTGGGTAGGAGATAGGAAATAGAAGCATTACTGATCTTACAATGTAAACCTATTGTAGTGCTTTCTATTCTTTTGTATAAACAAGTACTCCGCCTATTGCAGTAATATTATTTAATATTTGCAAGTTTTCCGGGGTTTATTCCTTTATCTTCTAAATTCTCTGGTTTGTATGCTTTAACTGTCCTTAGTGTTTGAAATGGCTCGATAGTATTTTAAACTCGAAACTCGGAAACATGGATTGTACCAAAGGCATTTTTACTTACTAGTTTCACAACATAAAAACAATCAGATAATACTTAGAGAACAGTAAGAATTTTTTTGAATGAAACTCAGGCACGCAGGCACAATCTGGGTTTCCTTAAGCCTTTTTTAGGCTGAAAATCATTCAGTTTTTTACCACCGAGCACGCAGGCACAATTCGGGTTAACATTGAGTATTTTGAAAGATCATTCGGAAATAGATAAGACGGAATTATGCTTTATACTATAATAAACATGTAAAAAACATAGATCTACGAATTTCGACAACTTATTTCATGATCTCAAAGATGTTTACATAGAAATTGAACCAAGTATAGAAGGGACGTAACTGCTGGATGCTCCAGGGTCTTTTGGTCTCCCCTAGTTCGTCATCTATCTTTCTCTTTCTTTTGCGATTCGGCTTTTCGGGATCATCTTCCGTGTTTCGAATATCTACAAGATAGTATGATCCATTTTTCATAGCCTTGCTAATGACAAATGGTTCTTCCCAAACTGGGCCAATTTGTGCTTTCTTTGTTGTACCAATCTTAGCACTAAGTCACCTTCTTTAAAAGAACGATGTCTGATTTTCCGACTATGGTAACATCGTAAACCTTGCTGATAAATAGCAGATATTTGAAGCACAAGTTCTCGTTCTTCCTCTAGGAGATCGACGACATCCTGTCGTGCACTTTCGGCATCCGAGTCATCGAAATCCTGCACTCTTGGAAAATTTGCCAACTCTCCAATAGAGAAATTTGTCCCGTTATCGGTTATTATGCTGTGTGGAACGCCGTACCTTATTACTATGTCAATGATGAAATTTCTGGCAATTACACCGTCAAGATTTTTGATGGGTTTTGCCTCCACCCACTTGGTATACTTATCCACCGCAACGAGTAGATGTGTAAGTCCACCTCTTGCAGTTTTGAATGGTCCCATCATATCTAGCCCCCAGACTGCAAACGGCCATGTAATAGGGATAGTTTTGAGTGCTTGGGCTGGCATATTCGTCTGCTTGGCGTAATACTGACATCCGGCATATGTATTGACTATGTGTTCGGCGTCTGTCTTGGCTGTTAGCCAGAAAAACCCTGCACGGAATGCTTTCTTAACTATGCTTTTAAATTGAGCATGATGTCCGCAATCTCCAGCATGGATTTCTTGCAGAATTTCTCTGCCTTCTTCTGGCGAAATACATCGCAGAAAAATTCCGGTAGTGCTGCGTTTATACAGGCAACCATTGATTACCGTGTATCCTTTGCATCGACGCTTTATTTGTCTTTGCAATACCTCGTCTGCTTCATCCGGATACTTCTGATCTCCTAAGAAGTTTAGATATGGAATTGTCCAATCCGGGTTAACGAGAAAGACTTCGATTGACTCGGAAACTAGAGGATAGTCGACATCTCCATCTTTTATGGATGGTTCATGCAAATGCTGGACAAACACACCTGGTAGGGTTTTCACTCTTTCCGAGCCTATGCGGGCTAATGCGTCCGCGTTCCAGTTTTCTTCCCTTTTGACATGAAATACTTCAAATCCCAGGAAGCAAATTGCAAACTCGTCCACCATTCTCCGATATTCGGCCATGATGGGGCTTTTAGCGTCCCATGTTTGGTTGAGCTGATGCTGTACCAAATCTGAGTCGCCATACTTAAGATGCGTTTGACACCTATTTCTTTTGCAATATGCAAGCCATGAAGCAAAGCTTCGTATTCTGCCACATTATTGCTGGCTTAAGTGTATTTGTAATACGTACTCCATTGTGTCTCCCTTGGGGGATTTTAGGACTACCCGAGCTCCATCACCTTACTTCATCTTGGATCCATGAAAGTGCATAACCCAGTATTCTGACTCCAGTCAACGACGAAATCTGCCAACACCTGGGATTTTATTGCCGTCCGGGGTTGGAACTTAATGTCGAACGCAGCCAACTCGATGCCCCATTTGGCTACTCGGCCTGTTGCATCCACATTGTTGATTATATCCCCTAGTGGTGCTTTGCATACCACTGTTATGGAATGTCCTTGGAAGTAATGATGGAGTTTTCGAGATGCGAAAAATACGCCATATGCCAGTTTTTGATAGTGCGGGTATCTTTGCTTGGACTCGGAAAAAACTTCACTTACATAATACACCGGATGTTGATCTGGTATGGTTTGCTCGTCTTTCCGCCTTTTCACAACTATCACTGCGCTGATAACCCTGTTTGTTGCTGTGAGGTATAATAACATGGGTTCTTCGTATTTTGGTGATGCCAAAATCGGAGCCTTCATCAAGGTTTATTTTAACTGGGTTAATGCTGCATCCGCCTCTTCTGTCCATACAAATTCGTCGGATTTCTTCAACAATTTGTATAATGACAGAGCTTTGTCTCTTAGCCGGCTTATAAACCTGCTGACGGCAGCTGCAGAACCCCTCGATCTTTGTACATCTTTTAAGCACGTAGGCCTTGAGATGTTTAGGATTGCCTTGATCTTTTCCGGGTTTACTTCTATTCCTCCGTGAGAAACGATGAAACCCAGAAGTTTTCCTGAGGGAACCCCGAATACGCACTTTAATGGATTCAACTTCATTTTATAAGTGCGCAAATTTTCGAAGGTTTCTCGCAAATCTTCAAGGAGCGTGTCCTTTTCCTTGGAAACGATGGCAATGTCGTCCACGTAAACGTGAACATTTTTGCCAATCTGACTATGCAAACATCGTTGCATGCAACGCTGGTAAGTTGCACCTGCATTCTTCAGGCAAAAGGCATGGTTATGTAGTAGTATGTTCCATATGGGGTTATGAAGGAGGTTTTTATTTGGTCTTCTTTCTTCATACGTATTTGATGGTACCCAGAATAAGCGTCCAAAAAGCATAAAAGCTCGGAGCCAGCAGTGGCATCTATTATTTGATCGATTTGCGGTAACGCAAATCTATTTTTTGGCCACAATTTGTTCAGGCCGGTGTAATCTATACATATCCTAAGAACAGTACTATCTTTCTTAAGGACTAATACTGGGTTTACAGACCATTCAGTATGTATAACTTCCCGGATAAAATCATCTGCCAATAGCTGGATAATTTCTTTGCCAATAGCCTTCCGTCTTCTTCCGTCAAATCGACGGAGACCTTGTTTGACGGGTTTAGATCCTGGAATTACCTTGAGTTGGTGCTCAGCAAGTTCCCTGGGTACGCCTGGCATATCCGCTGGACACCATGCAAAAATATCCCAGTTCTCACGGAGGAACTTGATGAGCTCGTTTTCCTATTTGTCATTCATGCTAGTTCCCACTACGACAAACTTTGTCGGATCTTTGGGATCTAGGATAACCTTTCTTGTGTTCTCGGAAGCCTTGAAGCTGTCTGCCGGCTTCCGGCTTTCTTTTCTTGCCAGCATTTCTGTTGGCGATACTTCTTTTGCTAGCTCCTTCAGTTCTTCCTTTGCTATCACCTTTTCTGCGCAAAGGGTGTTTTCTTTTTCCAGCTCGTTTGCCAATTTGAAGTCTCCATTTATGGTGATTACTCCTCCTTTTGGACCTGGCATCTTCAGCTTGTTATAGATATAACATGATCTTGCCATGAACTTGGCGAAAGCTGGACGACCGAGTATTGCGTGATATACGCTTTCGAACGGCACAACCTCGAAGGATAATTTTTCCTACTGGAAATGTTCTTTCTCTCCAAAGGTTACGTCTAGGGAAATTTCTCCTAGGGATCGTGCTTGCCTGCCAGGAACGATGCCGTGAAAACGTATGTTGCTATGATTGAGCTGGGTCTCGGAGATTCACAGATGCTTCAATGTATCCACGTACATTATGTTGATGTTGGATCCTCCATCCATCAGCACTCTTTTTAGCCTAGTGTTTTGAACAATAGGACTTACAACTAGAACTTGTGTGCCGGGTTCTCGGATGTTTCCGGGATGATCAGACTGATCCCAGGTAATTGGTGTGTTTGAGTACTTCAAGAATTTCTGGGTTGGTGGGACAACCGCGTTTATTTCTCGAAGTGTTCTCTCTGCCACCTTTGCCGAGGGAGTTGCCAGGAAAGTTAGGTTGCATTCTCCGTCAACTCTCGGAAACTTAGGCTCGCCTTTTCGCTGTTGTTCTTGGATTTTTCCATCAGTGTCTTCTTTTTCAGCTTTTGGCTTTTGCTTGGAGAATTTCCTTTTGGAATTCTTCCCTTTGCTTCCGGATCCTGCACTGCCCTTCATATGCTTGTTGAGCCGACATTGTGCGTTGGTGTGCGTGGGTTTCCCGAATTGCGAATGGTGGACACAGTTATCCGACTTAATTCTTTCCCACTTTTCTTTTGTGTAGGCGATCGGTTCTGTGCTTCGTCCTTTCAATTTGCTCCCATTTTCTCTTCCAGAGGCTATGTTAACTTCTTTGGGATTTTACTGTGCTTCTGGAGTTGCTTTTTTTCTCAGGACGAGGGGTCTTTTTGGCTTGAATCAAAGTGTCGATATTTCCACCTCTCGCTCTGATGTCGTCTTCGGCCGCTGCATGCTCATTTGCGGTTGTAAGCATAGATCCAAGATCTTTGTGCTTTTTTGAACCGATCATGAACGGTACGAGTCCGAGTTTTAAGCCATTGACGAAAGCATGCATTGCTTGTACGTCAGTTACTCCAGTGCAGCTGTTTTTCATTGCAGTCCACCTTGAGATAAGGTCTACGTATGACTCATCTTCAAACTGGGTGCAGCGGTTTAGCTGGTTGATGCTGTTGGGGCGTTTGTACGTTCCCCGAAAATGCTGAGTAAAAACTCTAGCCATATCATCCCAGCTATCGACAGTTCTTGACGAAAACCCGTTGATCCAATCTCTGGCTCCATCCAGTAACATAAGGGGGAGGAATTTTACTGCCTCTAAGTCTGTCCCATTATTAATCTGGATGGCTGTGTAATAGTCTGAGAGCCAGGTATCCGGGTTTGTGCTACCGGTATATTTTTGATATGTTGGACCAATTTTTGCGAAGCCAGAATGTAGAGTTATTCTTCGGATCCTATCAGTGAAACACTTAGGTCCGAAGTATAGATCATCTCTTTCCGCTCTATCGATGTGTGCGGAGTATCTACCGGCTGAATGGATAGAAGGGGATCTACTCCTTTCTTTTCCATTGTTGCGCGAGCGCGCTTTTCCGGGATTGTCTCTATTTCCTCCGTTAACATGCCCTTTGGGATAAGGTGGAGTTCTACTCCTGTGTCTGTCCTTATTCCTAGGGGGTGTACGGGATCTCTCACGCCTGTGAGGAATGTCATGTCTTCCGGATTTCTCAGCGGGGCGTCTCGGAGGCGGCATTGCTTTTCCGTCCTTCCGGTTTTGTTCCTCCCGATCTCGGGGGTTAATTCCATCTTTCGACAGATGGGATCCGGTTCTGGACGCTGCATCCTTATTATCTGGTTTTTTCTTGTCCTTTCTCGGATCTCCTTTCTTCTCTTTCGAATTACTTGAATCTCCAGGTTCTTCAGGTCCAGGTGCTCCAGCGGCGCAAGTAGCTGTTTTGGATAGAGCTGAGTCGTCATGCAACTTCCCTGATCTTGCTTGTCCTCGCTGTTGCTGTTGCAATTCCTTTCCTAAGAAGACGTACACCCCTTGAAGTTTTTCACCATTGGAGTACATGTCATTGTTGAGGATGGCGAACGCGGCTTCCATGTTTTCTGCTGCGGTTTTGTATATAGGTTCGCCCCTGGCATCTGTGCCGTTTACTTGCTTTTGCCAGGCCGGGTTTTGAAACCGTTCCTTTGGCAGCAGTACTTCCGGTCTTGCGATTCCGGGTAACCGTGTAGGTTTAATGCCAGATCTATTCCTTCTCTCGTACTCCTCGATTTCTTCCTGCTTTAACTTAATGCCCGCTTGGGTTTTCTGGAGATGTTCTCGAGTTCCGAATAGATGTTGTTGTTGCCATTGGAGAGCTTGTCTCCTGGCTTCCAGCACTTCAGGGGGTTGGTGGGGTCCCACTGGTGTTTGAAGTAGATCCTGTTCGTCCTATTCTGACATTCGCGGAACAGAGATTTCCTTCGCTTTCTTCTCCGCAGGCTTAACTCCACTTCCTCCTCCTGCTTCTAGGTTTTTGTTGGCTGGATCAGCCAGTTTTTTCTTCCGGAGCTTGTACTGGAGTTTCTTGAAAGCTTTGTATTTTTTCTTGGAAGAGGGAGGTTTTTTACCAGGTTCGTCCTCTGTCAATTCCTTGACATCCGGGTATGTTGGAGTGGTTTCCCCTTCCTCTCTTTCCTCATCTGGAGGAGGTGTTCTAGGGCTTTCCTGACTTTCCGCATCCGTGTTTTCAGCCGGTTTTCCATTAGTACTTCGTGGAACCCCTCTTGAAATGATTTGACATTTCTTTCGAAAGCGTCTTCAGCTTCGGAATCGAATTCATCTGATCCGGGTTCTGATTCCAATCTCGCCTCAATGGCGGCTAATACAGAGTCAGTTTCCGAGTTTGTCATCATATTGACGGATGTCGGATCTTCCACCTCTATTGTGGGATTGTTGTTTTCTGCCTCTTCCAAAGGATTGTTTTCATCCGTGTTTTCGGCGATCTTGAATTGCACCATACCGATAAAGTGCGATTCAGCATGATATCGGTGATCTGAGCAAAATCCGGCGTCATAGTCTTCTTCGACTGGGTATAGGGCGGGTGGGATAAATTCGCTTCCACCACAGAATCCCATTGCCTCTACAGTTAATCCGATAAAAATGTTTGCAGATCCAATCGGTGAAACGCATGCACTTACCAGATGATTCCCTGCTAGCATGTACGATCCGTTATCGAGGAAGCGCCCGACGTCGTTGTCGAATTCCAGGCTTCCGACAATTATGGTACTGCCGATTCCGCCAAGTATCCCCGATCGAAATATAACGCCTGACGTCGCTGGCCCCACGGTGGGCGCCAACTGTCAAGACATCGTAGTAGAATTCATAGACGGGGGTGCCATGAGACTACTGATAGAGACGTGGGGGGACGTGGTAGTATGACGAACAATGACACCAAGGTTTTACCCAGGTTCGGTACGTCGCAACAAGGCGGTGTTCCTACTCCTGCAATCTCACTGAATCAGGGCTGAAACCTGAAGTATACGAAGTACAATGTGAGCTAGGTTTAGCTACTCGACAAGGATCAACCTCTCGGCGAGTTAGCTTCTAGCTTATCCTCTCCCTTTCTTATCTCCCGTCCGGTTTTATATAATAGCCGGGTTAGGGCTTACAGAAAAGGAAACCTAGAAGACTACGGTAAGTTCTAACTTGGAAGGCAAGAATCCGCCTTCTACTCCAGGACAAACCACGTGGGCCGTGGTCCGGGTTCTTCTAGAATCCGGCTTCTGCGCGTCAGCTTACTGGGCCGCCTAATGGACCGTAATCCATTACCATTCAGGCCACCCTAGTAATCCGGCACTTTAGGACGCCATCTGATATACCCCTAATTGGTATATATCCGACAAGCATGCTAATTGCCATGGTTATTTCTGTTTTAATTTAATCTATATGATTTTTACCTTCATATTATATTTTCGGATAAGAAATACGAACACTAGTAGAGAAGTGCCTTTCTATGGAACAGATTCTGTGGCGCACCCCTATCCGGTGCGCCACAGAAATGTAATTCTGTGGCGCACGGGTGGGCATGCGCCACAGAAAACAGGAATTCTGTGGCGCACCGGATAGGGGTGCGCCACAGAAAACAGGAATTCTGTGGCGCACCGGGTAGGGGTGCGCCACAGAAATAAGTTGGGGGCCCACACCATGATTGCGACACACCTATTCTGTGGCGCATGGTGGTTAGTGCGCCACAGAAATATGAAAATTCTGTGGCGCACCACTGCCTTGTGCGCCACAGAATTCCCATCCGAAAAAATTCTGTCCACACGCACCAACTCCACCCCCCCCCGGGAACGCCTTTTCTAGTTTTTGACGGAAGAGTTGGCAGTCTAAAAAGCATCAAAAAATAAATCCCTTATAGATGCACGGAGAGTTTAATGTCTACTTTTTTGTCAAATTTTGAAATATGTATTTCGACTTTCTGAGCAAAAGTTTTATAAAAAAAGTAAAATGGGCATAACTTTTGCATACGATGTCGAAAAAAAATGATCAAGATATTAAAAAAAACTAGAGAGAAAAAGGAACCCAACCTCACTCGCCTTCGGCCTGTGAGCTTTTTTTAGAATCGCCAAATTCCAAAAGGAACAAAAGTTATGGCCGATTTAAGATTTTGACTAGAAAATAAAAAAACAGAAAAAAAAAATTCTGTGGCGCACCAAGGGGGGGTGCGCCACAGAATTGGGAGGCAGGATTCGAAATTCCTGCCTCCCCTCCTTTTCTTCCCTTCTCCCCTCCACTTCTCCTCCACTTCTCATCTTCTACCTCTCCTCTCCTCCACCTCCTCTCCTCCTCCTCCTCCACCACCACCACCACCACCTCTCCTCCTCCTCCACCACCACCATCCTCCTCCTCCTCCTCCTCCTCCTCCTCCACCACCACCATCCTCCTCCTCCTCCTCCTCCTCCTCCACCACCACCACCACCACCACCACCTCCGGTGAGCTCCTCCTCCTCCTCCTCCACCACCACCACCACCACCACCTCCGGTGAGCTCCTCCTCCTCCTCCACCACCACCACCTCTCCTCCTCCTCTTTCTCCTCCTCCTCCACCACCACCTCTCCTCCTCCTCCTCTATCACCACCACCACCTCACCTCCTCCTCCTCCTCCACCACCACCACCACCTCCGGCGAGCTTCTCCTTCTCCTCCCCACCAACTCCGGTGACCCCCATCCTCCACCCACCAACTCCGGCGAGCATCCGACGAAATCCGGCGAAATTTCGAATTTTCGAAAAATTACCGCGGCCAGATCTGGCCGCCTTTTTTTTTTGAAATTCAAAAAAAAATTCTGTGGCGCACCCCTCCTTGGTGCGCCACAGAATTGCAAATTTCTGTGGCGCACGGCTCAGGTGCGCCACAGAATTGACATTTCTGTGGCGCACGGCTGAGGTGCGCCACAGAAAAAAATTTAGTGGCGTAGATTCTGTGGCGCACCATTCTGGCCCCTTGGTGCGCCACAGAAAGCCAAAATGGTGCGCCACAGAAAGGCCTTTTTCTACTAGTGGAATATTTGCCGCTTGTTTTAACACATGAACTTTTTTTTCAAATCATGAATATTGTTCTAGTTTCTAAAACATGAAAAATGATATTAAAAGTTTACACATATGATAGAAATGGTTCACGATAAATTTAAAAAATCACCCATACTAAAAATTGGTTCATGATAAGGAGTATTCATGTAGTTCCAGAAATTTAAAAGTGCTCACATATAATAAAGGGTGGTTCACAATACAAATGTTTCATGATAAATAATGGTTCACATGTAATAAAATATGTTCATGATAAAGAAAAATAAAAAGGAACCAAAAATAAAACAGAAAACGTAAAAAGGGAAATGATAAATCTAGAGAAAAAAAAGAAAAAACAGAAAAACCATAACCAAAAGAGGAAATCATGTGAAACCGCCAAAAAGATCATACAGTATCATTAGTCATTGGTGAAAGGAAGCAAAAGAGCCAGGCCCAACGCAACGCAGGGTGCGCGGCGCCCAGGCGGCAAATAGGATTTTCCCATTTTAGTGCACTTTCCTGCGCTTGCCTAACGTTTCTGATGGGCCATCATCGGATATTCTTATACTCCCACCCCCTCATTTCTTTTGTGGGCCCAATACAGTTATACAGTAGTTGTCCCTTCTACTCTTATCTAAATTTTTCCCTTCTACATTTCTCCCTGAAACAATGGATCGACCATGTGTCCTCTCTTTGGACGACATGGAAGGTATTTTACAAAGAAATAGTAAATGAGAATCTGATCAGATATAACACTATTTCATGCGGTCTAAACAAATGTTTTTTCTTCACAACCCACATTGTATTTAAATCATTTGTAACCAATAGTGGATACATATTACAGCATTCTCTTATATTACATGGTCTTTATAGTACATGTACAAACCACACCCGATTATATGTGTGACAAGGCAAGTAATCATCATTGCGATCACACAAGAGAGGCAATTATTGAAAACAGCACTAGGGCGACCCCAACGCATAGCTGGTGATTCACCACAAGAGTGTAAAAGCTCGACCATCTTTGAGCCTAGGCTTCCGCTTTACCATGTCTCTCACAGAAGGATTTGATCCTTTCAAGGGCATCCTCAAGAGATGGCATGTCAATGGCGAAAGTCATGCGAACCCAATCCTTCATTCCTAGGGCAGTACCTACAAGACATCCGTGTACATAAGGCAGGGCAGATTTGAGCAACAGAGTAGCAACCCCATTTTTTTAAAAAAATCTTTCAAAAATTACTGTTGTCGGTAAAACTCTCTTTCTCTAAACAAAAAAGAGTTTTAATATTTATGGAACCTCACCTGGCATAGCTAGTACAGATTCTTCCTTTGCCAGCCTGCAGCAGAAATCTACATCGTCAGAAAAGCCATCCAAGCAAGAGAGGTCCAATTTTACCTGAAAAAAGACAAGCATGATCTCAGAATTACATCCTCACTGCAACTGCAACAGAGCACGACTTAAGCAGCCTATTTGGAGCATGTTAGCTTAACCAGCTGATCTAGAGCATGTTATATAACCTGTTTCATTTCCTTACCATCACAAACATTGATCCTTCCGGTTTGTGCGGACACGTAATGCCCCTGATGTCCTTTATTTTACCGAACAATAAATCTGCTGAGTTCCTTAATAGACCAAGGATTTTGTCAAAGTACTCCTGCTTCGTGTTGGCAATAATTTGAGGGACTGCTCCCTGTAATGCACAAATATTTGGAATGTAAAGACACTTTTTTTGATAAGGAGTATATACTAAAATCGCGGATATACCAATTACATGTAAACTTATGACGCGGGAGAAGGATCAAAAGGGGTATGTATAAATACCTGAATAAATGTTGCAGGATCAGCTGTGATGTTGCCATAGTTCTGAATCGCCTGGTCAAGCTGGGTTTCCTTTAAGACGCCCTCCGGGTCGCACATTGCGATCCAGCCGAGTCGCCAACCGGGCACAAGCCATCTCTTGGATATAGATCCCAAGGTGATCACTGGGGCCGTCTTGCCGAAAACACCCATGGGTATGAAAGGCTTGTCCCCAAACACCAAATGGGCGTACACCTCGTCGGCGATGATCAGTATGCCAAGCTCTCGCGCAGTCTCTGCAATCTGTTCATTGAAAATACAGTACATGTTGATACCTGACCTGAGGTAGCAGACTTGCTTTTATCGGAACGATCGTATCTGTGTATACTCACCTGGGCTAGATGGTCATGTGAGTACACACTCCCAGAGGGGTTGCCGGGATTGATGATGACCATCGCGACCGTGTTCTCGTCGGCCAGAGCCTTCACGGACTCTAGGTCCACCTGCCAGCCTCTTTCCGGAACGAGGTCGAAGTGGCGATCCTCCAGATGGCTGAACTTGGTCCGTGCCTCGTACAACGGGAATCCGGGCTTCGGGAGCAAGATGTTGGCGCCGGGCTGGGCGAGCACGGAGATCACGATCTCCACCGCCTGGATGCACCCGGAGGTCAGGGAAATATCGTCTGGCGAAAGCTCGTAAGGAAGATCTCGCGATAGGTACTCTGCAATAGCGCTGTGTTTTGACAGGAAACAGATCGACGTGAGATGCCATGCATAGGTCCGATCGAGGACGGTGGTGGCTTGTGCAAATACGCTACAGCCGTGCAAGTTGTCCGTGGGTGGAGGTAGCTCACCTGCGCGCCTGTGGTACGCCGACGCCGGGGGAGTAGCCGTTGTGCTTCCTGGAGCGGAGCGCGTCCACGACGGCGTCCTCGGCCCCCGGCGCGGTCTGGAAGCAGGCGTTGGAGGTGGGGTCGCCATGGGCGAGCGGCACGACGGGGCGCGTACCGGAAGGGTCCACGGAGGAGAAGAGACGGCCGAGCACCGCGCGGATGCTCAAGGTACCGGCGGCCGTCAGCTGCGTGCCCGCTACTGATGGCCGGGCGAAACGCCACCGGGATCGGGTCACCCCCGCGTCGTCGTCGTCCGCCCCGCGGCTGCCGTTGCCGCCGTTCTCCATTCTGTCTACTGGCTGTGGTCTCTTGCTTGCCTGTGTTTACTTTCTTGACATCCATCCCTTGTTATTTAGCACCACCAAGAGAGCATCTTTCAAAGGTATTCAATTGTTTCAAGAAACGATCATCATCGTCAAAGACAGATCATCAGACACCGGTTAAGACAACTTGTGATCTGATTCTTGATGGTCAGTGGCAACAGCCGTCGTACTTAAACTAGTGTTAACCCGTGGAACACGAGCTAGCAATGATAAAAAACACATCAGACATAACTTTGATTTTTTTTTTTCCTTTCTTCAGCCAATATGTGAGAATGAGACGCTAGGGCAATTATAGCACCGGGAGACCGGAATATCGGACAACACGGTAAGGACCAAGTCCGAATCCACTGAATCGGCCCCAATAAGGCCTTCCGTAATGCATTGTTTCTTAGCGCGGTATCCTAGGTACCGTTGAATTATAAGATACAATCATCCTGCATGGTTTCTTAAGTGTTGTATCTTAGTGGACTAGTATTTAATGAATTTGCCCTCGTGTTTGCATTTGATTGGCCTAATCATATTTTTTGCCTATGATCTCGTGCAAGAGCCGTATACTAAATAAGATACAACAACACTCTCTTTCCTCAATTAATATAGTGCCACATCAGCAAAATGCCTATGATATCGTGTCAAGATACAAGCATTACGGAAGGCCTAAGCCACGCGATCGCCCTGGAAATACGAAAAGGGAAACGTTGAATTTCCTCCGGAGGAAGACACGCTCTCGTCCTCCGGCCGGCGCGCCGTTCGATCGACGCGGATCGGACGTCCCTCGCTCGTCCAGCTCGTCTGTCCGTTTCCTTGCACGCCATATGTAGCAATTCCCTGGTTTCCTTCCCCCACCAACCTCATTTCGCAACGGGCGTGCGGGTGTCGTGGCGGCCCAGACGACGCAGAGGAACCACCACTCGGG
This sequence comes from Alopecurus myosuroides, assembly GCA_028641055.1. NCBI lineage: Eukaryota > Viridiplantae > Streptophyta > Magnoliopsida > Poales > Poaceae > Alopecurus > Alopecurus myosuroides. The sequence continues at coordinate 686,274,775 of CM054057.1, forward strand.
CCGTCGATCTCATCGGCGGCGGCGCTCCTCCAGCCCTATTCCGGTTAGATCCCCATCACCCCTACCCCCGCACCTCCTTCCCTCGTTCCCCTTTGTTTCTCTCCTCAGAATCCCCTTGTTTTCTGCCTCGTCAGGTGCGAAATCGCGCGATTCTATGGGATTCATCGGAGAACCTCACCGGCGGAGTGCCACCGGGCTACTTCTGGTTAGTAATCGTTCCCCCAACCCACTCTCCCCCCTTGGTGCCTGTTTTCCCCGGTTGTGATATCCACTTTTTCTAACCTGATACGGTTGCTACGTCGTCAGGTAGGAATCGACGACTGATTTTGCTTCACCAGTGAAGGAGAGCCCTCTTGCGCAGCCATGGCGGTTAGTCCCCCCCTTCTTCATTGCTTCTCCTCTTCGGGAGCTAGGGTTTTGTTGTTGATTTTGAGCACGTTACTATTTCTAGGGTTTCAGATTAATTGCACTGTCTGTCCATGGTAGCAATGTAGCAAGGAATTAGGCTGAGATCATTTAGTGTGTTCTGTTCATGCTATGATTGTGTTGTAGTGCTATGCTATCATATGCTTTTTTTGTGCTCATATCATGTTCATCATAATATTCATACTTGTTTTGTTTTAGTGCTCATGTGAATGCAATTCATGCCGGTTGTGATTTGTTTTTGCTAGTACATTGTTCTATTTTTTGCTTCTCTTATATGTGCCTTTCAAAGGCTAGTACATTTTTGTTTTTGTGTTTTCTGGGCAAATTATTTGCTATTTTAACTTTTGCAGTATGTTGGTATTCAGTTTTTGTACTTTTTTCTATCTTATCTAAGTTATTTTTTCAGTTGTGTATATGTTGGTGCAACTGTCCTGCTCCATTAGCTTATTTTAGATGTATAAGCAGGTTTTTTTTTCTACAGTTTAGTTATGTAATTTGGTGTGTGTACACATGTTTTTGCTAATTAGTGAAATACCTGTTGTGTAGGATCCATATTGGTGTTTAAAGGACCGCTTCGCTGCAAAGCGGTTACATAAGTGTGCAATAGAGCTTACACTCGAGAAAAGAGCTAGAGAAACATAGTGCCTTCAGGTGACTGCTCAACATTTCTCCATTCAATGTGCCAAATGAAGTGATTGACTTCATCGCTATCAGTACAACTTGTGAGTTGTGTGAATTCAACTATAAACACAAAAGGATAGTTTTCATGAAGGAGATGGTAAGCAAGGTTTTTGACATATGCTCGAGGAACAAGACAGTGAAGCTTTTGCCTAAGAGTATGCAGTCAGATCTCCGAGATTTTTACAGAGGTGATTTGGTCAGACTCCCAATAGAAAATGCAGCAACCATGCTCAAGAAGCTTGCTATTAGTGACGAGGATACTATAACCAGGACATGGGACCTTCTGTGCTTTGCTACTGTCCTTCACCCTAGGACCAACAATATGATGTACCTAGAGTATTTGAAATCCATGGATGACCCGAAGAAGACGCACGAGTATGACTGGAATGAGCACATCCTGGAGTTAGCGATGCATTAAATGAAGAAGATTCAGAAGAAGAAGGAACTTCCATTGGTTGCTGATGTGCAAGATGTCGACCAGGAGAAGCAAGATCAATTGGGCCCCAATGGGCTAAACAAAAATAAAAAGAAGAATAAGGCCTTTGAATTTTGGGTATCTCGCCCTCTGCCTCTTCTAGTTGTAAGTTCACATCTCTGTCTATATTTTTGTCCTTTTATGTGAATTTTCTTTTTGTTTTGTTTTTAGCCTCACATGTAATTTTTTTGCTGCTTTTGTGTCTATAGGTTGTTTACATGGACCATCTTGACATTCCAAAGAATGAGCACATAGTGAATTACTCTTGCCCCAGAGCTTGTTTTGTCACCACTGATGACTTCCATTTCTTAGTTAAAATTGATCTCGATGTTTTTATGCTCTGAAACAAGACCGTGTTTGGAAGGCGTCCTATAAGTCACATAAACAAGACTGGTCTATATCTTTTTGTGGCTGTTTTGATTGTATGCGAAGTTGCATCACTCAATTGTTTTTTTGTATCCGTGTAGCATCTGCCCCTGTCGTAAACCGTTTATGGATTGGCTGATGTGGATAGTACAATAAATGAATAAATCGAGATCAACCCATTTGCGTCGTTGAATGATTGGCTTGTTTTTCCTAGCATCCAGGAATTGGAGGTTAGTTTTCTATCCCTGATGCTGCTTTAGCGTATTTTTTGTGCTTTCATAACATAATACAGTTGCTTCATTAGTTTACTTTCTTTGCTACTTAATATAGTTAAAAACCCTTTTTCGGGTTTTTAATATAAGATGCTGCTATTATACTTTTTTTAGTTTTGCTACAAGAGTTATTAATTCATGCTCTCTTATGATGTTTGCTACCAGAGTTATCAATTCATGCTCTTATATGCTTCATCCAACTCTGTATCTTGCTGCAACTTTAGCTTATTATTTATGTGTTTTTAAACTTGACCAAGTTTCTTAATGCAGGTGCCAACTCGGTTCAAAAGTCTGCACAACAAGCACAATGTCCTTTTTGCTTATGATGTAGATGCTAAACTGAAGACTATTGGGTCAGGGTTGAAGTCAATGCAATCCGCACGCATGTCTTGCTTATTGAATGACATTGATGCTACCCTGAGAGAAGAAGAAGGTCCAAGTGTTGTTTTTCCAACCAGTGCAGCACGTGAAGATGAGGGTAATATGCCTGATACATATGTGGATGAAGCAAATGATGACGGCCCTGAAGCAACAACTGATGTTGGGGCAGCAACAACTCCTAGCATGCAAGGAGATGAAGCGAAAGAGGAATCAGGCGCAACCCTATGCCACACCCTACACGCCATGTTATACCTGCGGGTTACTGGGATGACTATCCAAATTTTAATGTCTAGAGCCAAGATATCCCAACACAGAAATCCGACAATGAAGTGGAATGTGCAGAGAAGGGGACCACTACAGTTGGGCCAGAGAGCGTTGAGAAGGGTGGAAGTACATGTACGCTTTTTCCCTTTTCCCGAGTATTTTTTTTACTTTACCTCTTATGCTATCACTTTTTTCTCTTTGCCCATATATAATACAATTTCTTTTGTTACTATGTGTCCCTAGGCTCTGATAAAGGCAAATGAATCGACGGAGCAGTGGATGCTGTAGTAGGAGGAGACCTAACTGATGCTCCAACGCCAGTTTTACATGACATCACAGGTTGTAAAATATCTTATGTAATTATTTATGCTGATATAGTTTACAGTATGTGCTACTATAATGTTTTGTTTTTGCTCACTAAGTTCATAAAACATGCTTCAGTAGTGCAATTAAGTTGCTTCAGCAGTTAAAATCACTTTTTTTGTAATTACACATCTTATATTTTTTGCTACTTTATTTATTTAGTTATGCTAATATAGGGTATACTGCATGCTACAAACCATGGGATTACAACTTTTTGCTACAATACTAATTCCCTTGTGTTTTTTTGTTATATAGAGGAAGTTTACGAGGATTCCACGGAGAAAGCTGCCCCAAGTACTGGACTAAAAACTTTTGAAAGGAAGACGAGGCACAAAAGGAAGATGAAAGAGGAATCGTCCCCTCTGACGGTGAAAAAAGATGAAGGTCTCTCAAGATGCTATTGATGTTTATGACATGTTTGTCAAACATAGCAAGAATCTGAAGACTGACCGTCAGAAAAAGAAAAAAGCAATCCCGTGAGCATTTTTTCCCCCTTGAGTACATTTTCTCAATAAATGATGTTATTATCTTGCTAATTTCACTTTCTCATGTAGCATTTTTTTTCTTAGTTACCATGACTGCTAGATAATGCTACACCAACACATTTTTTGCACAATGTTTTTTGTTGCTAATTATGACATTTTTTTTCTTTTTGTTGCAGGACCGTTTTCATCAGAATAAGTTGTTTCCACTATGAGTACAAGCCTTTCTTTCAGTCTCTGAAGCAAAGACACTACCTTGACTCTCAGGTCATGGGTGCGTGGACTGAGCTTGTGAACAAGAAAACAAAAGCTGCATATGATAGGAACAAAAGTGTGTTAAAGAAGTATGTTTTTAGTACATATTTCACGGTAAGTCTTGCACAAACCTATCTAGGATTTTTGATGTCCAAATTTCCATCTTTTTATTTGTTGTCTTATGTGTTTACGATTTTTTATGACCCCATGCCCCTCACTGCTGTGTTTTTTATCACCTTACATATGAGGCTTATTGTTGATCCAGAAGAGTTTGATCCATCTGATGTTCTAAAATAGCTGAAGAGCTAGAATTTGGACTACAAGATTTAAAAAAATGACCTGGTGAGTTGCACCACATCACTTGATAGTACATGATGTTTCTTATTGCTTTTTGCTCATTCTCTTTTATTTATTTGTTTTTTCAATGTGAATTTTGTGTTGCAGCTCCACTTTCCTGTTGTCAAGAAGAGTCACTGAGTTCTATGCACTATCAGTTTGCTGCATAACCAGAATCTTATCTTTGATTCTATGAAGGACTCGAAGAATCAGAGCATTTTGGATGAAGCAGCAAAATAATCTTGTTAGTTGCTACAAAACTATTTCCTCACTCATGGAGTTTATTCTGCTGTGATCATTTTTGCTTGCTATCTTTTGGTTCAATTTTTTTTGCTAACTGCAGCTTAGTTTTTGTGCTATTATAGTTTAAGAATTTCAGAACACTGGCGACAACTTCTGAATTGTGTGTCAAGGACCTTTCAACGTTCCCACTTGTCACTACTGACCATCCTCGACAGAAAATAATGTAAGCATTCCTCTAACCTTTTTTGTGTTCATGTTATTTCAAGCATATGTGGTACTGTATCATTTGTTTGCTTCTTCTAACTCGCTATTTCGTGGATTTTTCATGCTCCAGCTATGGCTTTGGGTTCTTCACCATGTTGTTCGTCCAACACTTCAACGCCAAGGTCATGCTGCCGTTCGCCAAGGAAGACATCCCGCATTTCCGTATGTGTGTTGTTGGAGAACTCATCAAGAACAGGGATAACACTGAAGATGACCTTGAGGCAATTATGAAGGAGGAGCTTGAGGGATTAGATAGGTATTTGTCATGCACCTAGTGATTTTGTGTTTTCTAGCATGTAACGATGAAACATGTGTGTAAAACCAGTTTGGATGTTTCTACATTGACAAATCTTGTGTCTGAAGCATTAATGATGTTTTTTCCTCCACTTGTGTGCATCCGTTTTGTTCGTGGATGTCTCTCCTAATCATAAGAAGAATCAAATACATCACATCATATATTCCTATGTTTTTCTCTTAATGTTTTACAGAAATGCTACAAAAACATTTTTTGGTTGCTTTTTATCACTTCTATTTTTGCTACATAAATATAGATCAAAAGAACCTCAAAAATTGATGCAGACTAATTATTCTAGTTGCTACACTAACTACATAAATTGCTAATATAGATGTTTATTTTTGCTACATAGTTGACAACTCAGTGCTACCTAGCTTTTACCGCTTATCTATTCAGTGCTACCCAGGTCTGTTATGCATCAAATTTTAGACGTGCACAAATGCTCCAAAATAAAGTTTCTGCTTTTTTTTTTGGGTAATATGAATTTTCTATGCTTCCGAAGATCTAGAAAAATGCTCCAAATGAAGTTTTTGTTTGCTCACAAAGATTAAATTACTTGCTATAAAAAATAGCAATCCTAAGCACTCACAGATAATTATTGTTTCACACAAAGAAATATATTTTTGCTGTTGATCAGCAAAAAAATGTACACATATTATCCATATAGTTCTTTCTTGTTTTACACAGAATATAACTATATTTGCTTGAATGTATGTAGCAAATGAAGGGCTATCTACAGCCTCAATTCTGCTCCAGCAGCTAGTGTTGCCTCTTTGAACTTCCAAACCCTCAATTCTTCACAAACTTCAGTTGTAATATGTTCCTCACCTTGACAGAAGGGACATTTCTTCTTCCTCTTCTTCCTTGGTGCTTTCGTCTTTTCTGTCTTTGGATTTGGATCCTTAGATTTCTTCTTCCTTTTTTCTCTCTCTTTGTCACGCTGCTCAACCAATGTCTTTCGCCGTTGCTCCTTCAAGGATGGGCGACCTTTGGGCTTGACCCTTGCAGGGTTCTTCATGTCATTGTCGATTTTGTTCCCATCAGTTTGTAAAGTTTCACCATTTTCTTCAACAACCTGTTCAACATAGCAATATGATCTTCTGATTGCAGCAACTTTAATAGAAGCCTCGTCAACCATGCTTGACACAATTGTATAAGCTTCGTCAGTGAAGCATACATCTGAAGCCAGGTTATTCATCTTTCTGCATAAGGCATTGTACTTCAATGTGTTGGTTGGAGGGATACCAAATCTTATGTTGTATGCTCCGGGAGCAATCCCAGGGGTTGCTGCTGCTGCAGACCATCTCCGGAGCAAGTATCTATCTAGAATCTGTTGCACATTGAGGTGAACCATTACCCTCACAATATGGGGGCATATCAGTCTGCACATCTCAAAGCTGTTGCAGCCGCAAGTGAACATGCCATCTTCAACAACAACTTGAACCCGGTATGTTTTCATATCAAGTCCAATATTTGGAACAAGATCGAAACATAGCTGATGGGGGGATATTAACCCGGTATGCCAGGCTCCGGGAAGTAACCCGGCCCAAAAGATGGTGTGCAGGATCCGATTAATGATAAAGATGTTTGTGGAGGCCCAAGTTCGTGGGCCTAATGATTCGGATTAGGGATGTTGTAAAGGAAAGTTAGAGTTAGCACGCCGTGTCTGGGTAGGACCCGGGTGTGCCTTGTAGAAAAAGCTAGGGGGTACGGGTGTTATATAAACCGACCCCCGGGTATAGTTTGAGATAGAGATTCGAGAGCCTTAGCAATATAGAGGGTATTGAGTATCCAGGGTAAACCCTAATCGTGTTATTGTATCGAGAATAGAGATCCGGCGACTTCGATTGCCGGCTGTCATATCAAGTTGTATCATGTCTTCCTTTGAGCTAAACCCTCTCCCGAACGCCTGTGTCGACTTGCCCCAAGATCAGTTACCCCTGGTAACATCTGCCGTGATTATCCCACGACAGTTGGCGCCCACCGTGGGGCCTGCGTCCAAAGGTGTCTACATCACGGGAGAAGCTCGGAAGGACATGGAGGATCTTGTCATTGGCGAAACCTACATCGACCACAAAGAAGAAAAGTTGGCGGACGATCCCGGCTGGGGGCCAGAATCGGATTACCTCGAGTCCGGATTTATATTGAAGATCGGCCGGATCAATATCTTCGTCGACACGGTACGAACAACTAACTTAAAGGGACAATATCATGTGCATACTACAGGAACTTCTAGCAGGAACAAAGAGGCATCAAAGCAAGCGGCAAGTTCGGTTTCATCAGCCGCGCCGGGATATCTTAGATGGGCAGAACAAGAGATAACGTGGAGTAGAAGAGATCATCCGGAAAAGGTGGAGCGTCCAGGAGTCTTGGCGTTGGTGGTTGCTCCACAGGTTAATGGTTACGAGCTGAAGAAGGTCCTGATGGACGGTGGAAGTAGCATCAACATCCTTTATTGGGAGACCTTCTTACGGATGAATCTCAAAGAGTCCCAGCTGCAGAAAAGTTCAACAATCTTTCACGGGATCGTACCGGGTCACTCGGCAAGCCCCGAGGGAAGGATCACCTTGGAAGTTGCTTTCGGAGAATCGACGGACAATTATCGAGTGGAGTGGCTCACGTTCGAGGTAGTCAAGTTGCGCAGTCCTTACCATGCGCTGTTGGGGAGGCCGGCTTACGCCCAATTCCTGGCTAGGCCATGCTACGTGTATTTGCAGCTGAAGATCCCGGGTCCTAAACGGACCATCACTATATATGGGAGCCGAGATATAGCGGACGAGTGCGACGAAGGAGATTCAGTTATGGCCGAGCAGGCATGCAGGAAGGAAGAGCTCGAATATTACCGGTCTCAAGTAAACCCGGACGATAGAACAGCCTTGAAAAAGCCGAATACTGAGGATGAGAGAGCAAAATTCAAGGCAGCGCAAGACACCAAGAAGATAGATTTTGTCGAAGGGGATTCCACTAAGCAGTTTACCATAGGGTCTAACCTGGGAAAAGAGCAGGAGGGAGCGCTCGTGGAGTTCATTCGCTCGAATGCAGATGTGTTTGCCTGGACACCCAGCGACATGCCGGGTATCCCTACAGAATTGGCTGAGCACAGTTTGCATGTGGATCCCAAGTCTAGGCCCGTGAAACAAGGTTTGAGGAAAATGAATGAGGAAAGAAGGAAAAGCTATAGGCGAGGAAATCGCTCGGCTACTGGCAGCCGGCTTTATCATGGAAGTATTCCACCCGGATTGGTTGGCTAACCCGGTCCTGGTGATGAAAAAGACCAACGAGTGGAGGATGTGCATTGACTTCACTAGTCTTAACAAGCATTGCCCAAAGGATCCATTTGCGCTCCCAAGGATAGATCAGATTAGACGCAGTAGCTGGAAGCGATCTGTTATGCTTCCTGGATGCATATTCCGGGTATCATCAGATTAAGCTCAAAAGGGAGGATTGGGAGAAAACATCATTCATAACCCCGTTTGGGGCCTTTTGTTATAAAACTATGACATTTGGGCTGAAGAACGCTGGCGCAACTTACCAACGGTGTATTCAAAAGTGCTTCGAGGACCAAATCGGACGTAACGTCCATGCTTATGTGGATGACGTGGTCATCAAGACCAGGAAGGCGGAGACATTTATCGATGATCTAAAGGAGACATTCAAAAACCTGAGGAGGTACCAGATGAAACTTAATCCAACGAAGTGCGTGTTCGGAGTTCCGGCTGGGAAATTACTCGGCTTCATAGTATCCGAGAGAGGAATTGAGGCAAATCCAGATAAAATCAAGGCAATCCAGAGCTTGAAAAAGCCGGAGAACTTGAAGCATGTTCAAAAGCTCACGGGCTGTGTAGCAGCCTTGAGCCGGTTCATATCTAGACTCGGAGAAAAGCAATACCCTTGTATCGGCTCTTGCGAAAATCGGATAAATTCGTATGGGACGAAGAGGCAGATGAAGCGTTTGAAGCACTAAAGAAGCAATTATCTGAAGCACCAGTACTAGCGGCGCCGGGTCCTAAAGAGCCTATGTTGCTATACGTGGCAGCTGGCCCCCGAGCCGTTAGCGCAGTGGTTGTCGTGGAACGCAAAGAGGACGGGAAAGGTTACCCGGTTCAGAGGCCGGTTTACTACGTCAGTGAAGTATTATCAGAAGCAAAGCAGCGCTATCCACATTGGCAAAAGTTGGTGTTCGGAGTCTTCATGGCCAGCAGGAAATTGAAGCCGTATTTCCAAGAACATCCTATAACGGTGGTCAGCTCAATACCAATGTCGGATATTATCAGAAACTCGGACGCTACGGGAAGAATAGCCAAGTGGGCAATAGAGATGGGAGATTATCATATCAACTACGAACCCAGGTCAGCAATCAAGTCTCAAGCTTTAGTTGATTTCGTTAACGATTGGACACATACAGGTATGGTTACCACAGTTCCAAAATCCGAATCATGGACCATGCACTTCGATGGGTCAAAGCAATATGAGGGATCAGGAGCTGGAGTAGTGCTGACATCGCCCAGGGGAGACAAATTGAGTTACGTACTGCAAATTCACTTCGATTGCTCAAACAATGTGGCCGAGTATGAGGCCCTGTTGCATGGTTTAAAGGTAGCTAAGGAAATGAACATTAGAAGGATACGATGCTTCGGAGATTCGGATCTTGTGGTACAACAGGTATCGGGAACTTGGGACAGAAAGGATGCAACTATGGCAGCATATCGCAGGGAGGTCGACAGGGTTGCCGGGTGCTTTTCCGGGTATGAGGTGGAGCACATAGACAGAAAAAAACGAGGCAGCAGACGCACTCGCTAGACTCGGCTCGCGTAGAGAGCCGGTTCCACCTAATGTGTTCCTGGATGAATTGTGGCGACCATCAGTTAAAGCTGAGTCTGAGGAAGAACTGGCAAACCAAGACCGGATTTGGAGTACGTGGCCACAGACATGCCATCCCCGAGTGGACAGAGCCATACCTGGCCTATCTATCACGGGGCGAGTTACCAGAACAGGAGGTACTAGCAAGACAAATTCTGAGGCGAGCAAAGGGGTATTCAATCATCAATGGAGAATTATACAAGAGAAGCGCAACAGGAGTCTTCTTGCGCTGCGTAGCGCCAGAAGAAGGCCGACAGATTCTCAAGGAAATACACGAAGGCGACTGTGGGCATCATGCATCTACAAGGTCTCTGGTGGCTAAAGCTTATCGACACGGATTTTTCTGGCTTACGGCTCTATCGGATGCAGAACGTTTGGTAGCAAGATGTGACGGATGTCAAAGGTACGCTCGCCAAACACACGTACCGGCTATGGAATTACGGACCATCCCATTAACTTGGCCGTTCGCCGTTTGGGGTATGGACATGGTTGGTCCCTTCCATATGTCACCATGCAAGAAGACGCATCTTTTGGTGGCCATTGACAAGTTTACCAAGTGGGTTGAGGTTATGCCAGTTACTAATTGCGAAGCGGCTACAGCAGTCAAGTTCCTGAAAAGGATTATCTACCGGTTTGGGTATCCTCACAGCATAATCACCGACAACGGAACCAACATGTCTCTTGGCGAGATGGAGAAATTCTGTGGTAACAATGGAATCCGGCTTGATGTTGCATCAGTGGCTCATCCGCAGGCCAATGGACAAGTGGAGGGCAAACCAAGAATTGCTTCGCGGATTAAAACCACGATTGCGAGTCCCCTGTATCAGGGCAGCTGGTGCATGGGTCGAAGAACTTCCTTCCGTGGTTTGGGGTATCAACACTACACCTAACAGATCCACTCAGATGACACCCTTCTTCATGGTCTATGGTGCGGAAGTAGTGTTACCAAGTGATATTATTCACGATTCGCCCAGAGTATCAGCTTTATGTCGAAGTGGAGAACGAAAAAAACCCGGCAGGACGCCGTAGATATGTTAGAAGAACAAAGAGAACAAGCCCTGGAAAGATCAGCCAATATCAGCAAGACCTACGGAGGTATCATAGCCGGCGTGTGAAGACCCGGGTATTCCAGGAAGGAGACTTGGTCCTGCGTCTGGTACAGTCAAACGAAGGAAAACACAAATTATCACCACCATGGGAAGGACCATTTATCGTAAGCCGGAGCCTACATAACGGGTCATATTATTTAATAGATGCAAGGGAAGAGTCGGCTACAGTCAATGACACCGCACACACCACTTCATCTATGCAAGAAAGAGATAGACCATGGAACGTGGCTCAGCTGCGTCCGTATTATACTTACTAAAGACTATATTGGCAAGTGGAATTGCACGATGTAATAGGCAGCAGGTTTTCTGACGTACTCTTTTCCTATCCAGGGCACCTTTGGGGACTGGACGGGTTTTTAATGAGGCGGCTGACCTACATTTTTCATATCAAGTAAAGAGATGGGTATCAAGAAAAGAGATAGTCGTTATCAGTTTTTCATATCAAGTAAGAGATGGTTATCAAGAAAAGAGATGGTTGTTATCAGGTTATGTATTCTCAGTACGATGCGTATATCTAGGTCTTGGGGGCTGATCGCTTAAATAGCACAGTTACAAACTCAAAGACCCGGCCATGATGCCTATGAGTTATAAGGGCCGATTACTCGCAAACGAGTACGGCATCTTATAACCGGACAAAGAAGTCCAAATTCTTGGCTACTCTTACTTAAGCTCGATGTGACTCGCACTTAAGTGGCATGATTTGTTCGCTTACGATGGCAGTTAGTCATAAAAACCCGACGGGGATTGGCTGGCTACGTCTTCGTATTGATGTAACAACATGGTATCCACGCGAAAGCCGGCTTACAGTACAAGACAGTCAAAAGGGTCATCTAAACCACAAGTTATGCAGAGTACAAGGCTGAATAGCTGGAAACTCAATGACTATTAAGCATAACTTCAAAACCAATGTGAAACAACTCATGGATCTTTGTGAAAATAGCAGTAAGCATTTTGTTGCCTTTCAAGATCAAGTGTCCTAGGCTCGGCAATCCGGGCCCGGTAGCTCGAAATCTTGAAAAGAACTGGCTTACTTGTATAGTTGCAACAGTCCAAAAATCGAGTCTTGGGGACTTGGGGACTTTGAAGCAAAATCCGCTCGTCAATACCCATGAGACCCGGAAATCGAGTTTTCACAAAAGAAGCAATAAATAAAACCAGATATCGAGAACAGATGAGCTTAAACTTATAAAGGTCGGAGCAGGCATCGAGTATATCAAGGCCTTAGTGTGCATTACAAAATACTGGTGAAAAAATATCAAAGGTGCACAGGCGCACACTTAAAAAATGACTGTTTCAAAAAGTATGTCGACCGATTGACGCTTAAGAAGAGGCATCGGAAACCATATATCACTCGGCGCTCATCTTGGCCTTACCCTTGCCATCATTGGTGGCAGCAGCAACACCCGGATCGGCGGCGCCAGCTCCCGCAGGAGGCGGAACGACTGATGTTGAGGCAGCAGGAGCAGAGCCGGCTTCAGCTTGTTTCTTGGCAGCCTCCGCCCTTATCGCAGCAGCTTCCTCCTTCCACCGAGCCATCATGTCATATGGTTCGGGAAGGTCTGACTTAATTGCCACACCAGCAGCATCATAAGCAGGGACAAGAATATTGACATCCAGTTCATCAGCGATCACGCTAGCCGGGTAACGGACCTCCTTCTGCACAGCCTGAAAATCCTCCCGCGAGAATTTTGAACCATCAAGCTTGAATTCGGGGAAGCCGCCCATGAGCTTTGCCAGATCGAGCTTGGGGAGGTAAGCCTTGGCGAGTGATAGCCCCCGGGTCATTCCAACCCGGCAGGACGAGCGCTTCCAGTGCCAAATCCACTCAGGAATCATGGAAAAGGCGTCCAGCATCCTCTTCAGGTCAACATGTCCTCTACCTGGCCACCGTAACTCTTCCAAAATCCATCTGGTTCCGGCACACAGCTGCCGGATAACATTCTTCATGGTCTTCAGCTTGGCAATATCATCCTCATCCGGCATGGTTTCATCCGGGCCTGGAGTAAAATGAATATATCAGCTAAGCATTTTTTGCTGTTGGTCAAAGGGATAAACTCGGAGAAGGAAGCATACCAAGCAAAGAACGATAGGTATCAGAAATTTCGACAGAAAGGCTTGTCAGGTCGTCTTCGGCTCGGTGAGCCCTTCTTCGGTACTTCTTCATTAATTGCCTATTCCTTCTGGCTTCAGTCTCGGCCGCTTCGCGTAAAGATATTTCTTTTTCAATGAGCTTGGTGGCGTTTGCAAGTTTCTCTTCATATTGAGTCACGAAAGACTGCATGGGTGTTAAAAAGTGTTAGTCGGATAGAAGAGCACGGTTATCAGTCAATGGTATCATAAAGTCCCGAGCAAGTCATGAATGAACTCACTCGGAACTTGGGGACTGGACAAAGGTACAAGCAACATTAGTTCAACTTACCTCATGTTTGGTTATTAAGGCTCCCAGGATGTTTTCCTCGTTAGCTCGTAAGGTGCGCAGGGTTTCCAGCATCTGGGCAAACGTTAACTCATCGGAATGAGTCCGGGAAGAGCCGACAGCTTGGTCGTCAGGCAGGGGGGTTTTCCTTGCATTTGGAGTGGAGACCCGGACAGTCTGAGTGTCCGGGTTGGGAGGGCTCATCTTCGTATCTAAAATTTCTATCTCTTCGTCTACTGGCTCCGATAAGGAAGGAGATCCGACGGTTTGGGAAAGTGGATCGTTCAGAGGGCCTTGTTCCCGGTTAACGGCTGCATCACCTCCGGTTGCGGCGTCCGCATCGTCAGTCGGCTTCTCCACCTGAATGTTAGCCGTTTCTGTATTTTCCGGGTCACTGACGGTGACCTGAGCACTGAAAGACAGATGAAAAAAGGCAGTTATTGATGATGACGGTGGCTCGAATGAAAGTTCGCTAGAGGCAAAAAGAAATAGTAAGGCAAAAACTTACCCGGCATTTACGGTGTAATCCGATGGGAGCTCGCCACTTGAAGTAGATGAGGTGTTCGCAGGAACCACTAATGGAACCCGGAATTGCCCGGCACGTGGGTGGTTAGGAGAAGGGTGGCGCTGAGGAGAGTTGGAAGAGCGAGATGGAGGAGCACTGCCACGAGGGACTAAAGGGGTGGAGATGCCCGGGTTAAGGGGATCTTCACCCGGGGAGCTCCGAGTTACCCTGCGCTTGGCGGGGAAAGGTTCCTTCAAGCACGGCGAATTTGATAATTGATGGTTAAGTCTTCGCATGGCGTCAAAGGAGTAAGATTCGGAAGATAGTGAGGAAAAAGGAACCTTGGATACTGTCCCCCTGCTTTTCCTCTTGGCCCCGGCTGTTGCCTCTGGGTCAGACTCGGTTCTCTCCGGGTCATCCTCGTTGTTTCCACCTTCGTCCTCCAGCCCTGCGAGCCAGATGTGAATTCATTGGGAAAAAGACATACGAAAGGAAAGTAATACAAGCAAAAGTATGTAGATCCTGGGTAAGTACCTTCGCTGTCGTCAGTCGTCTCGTCCTCCTCTTCCGGGTCTCTGGAGGGGGGGAGGGGGTCCACTCTCCAGAAGGGGTCATCAGCCTAAGGTAAAAAGATAAAGTTAATGTTTAGAAGCAGTATCGAGTTGAAATGTGGAGACAAGTTATGAGTGCCGGGTATTACCATTGGAGCTGGATTTTCCCGAGTAAACGGAGGTAACCCGGAGATGCCCTTTATCGCATCCAGCTTCTCTGCCAAGAGGCTCTTGATGGTCTTGATAGTGTCACCAGTCGCAAAGCTTTTGGAGGAATAGCGAAGTGCATCTGTAGTGTGACCCGAATACTCGCACATCAATTTGGTGCGGATGGAATTAGGTTGGATTCGGAAGTCGACCCATGTCTTTATCAAATTGAGCCCTAGGAGGCCTTGGGCCGAGAGAATGGCTATTTTGGCTAGTGCAGGAAGGATTGCTTCCCTGTCCGAGTCTGGTGCGAAGGCACTGAAAGACTCGGAGGGTTTGAGGGGGGTCTCTGAGTAACCCGGCAGCTTCTTCTCGCTGTCGGGGGAGGTATCGCGACAGTAAAAAAAGGATAACTGCCAATGTTTGGCACAGGATTGCAGGTTGAGGGTTGGCATTAAAGAATTCCTACGGCGTTGGATGGATACCCCGCCGCAAGTGAGAAGCGCCCCGTCGCCGCTTTCGCGGCACGGTTTGCATTGGAATAACTCAGTGAAAAGAGTCAGGTTTGGTGGCATGCACAAATACGATTCAGATAGAACTATGAAGTGGGTGATGTTCAACATAGAGTTAGGCCCTATGTCGAACACCGGAGTCCATAGTGATCTAAGACCTCTCTAAAGAAAGGGTGACCCGGAGGGCGAAATCCTCGGGTCACGTGCTCTACAAAGCAGATTACCTCGCCTTCTGCGGGAGTGGGATGAGTTTCGTTACCTGGCACCCTCCAGTGGATATCTTTCTGAGAGGGGAGGGTGCCTAACTCGGTTAGTTCGTCCAATTTGGCCTTAGTGGTCGTGGAGCGCCCCCAATTGGCGGATGTGGCTTGGGTGGTCCTTGCTTGAGCCGGATGTTTTCCTTGCCGCTTGGGAGCCATGGGGTCAGCCTGCGAAACACAAAAAGAGAAGGATGTATGAAATAAGACCCGGGAAAGTTGAAATATCCGAGTATAAGGTATCAAGAGGGTACGAAGTTGAGAACCGTCCGGGTATTGATCACGCTTGTGGAAATTGCTGGTCACTTACGTAGGAAAAGGTATTTGGGATGACGGATGGTTGCCCATATTTATACCGCAAATGAAATAGCTGGAAAAGGAGGGTTTTTCCGGGTGTTAATGCAATAAGCGGAAAACAGCGGAGGAACGGATCTAGATGGAGAGGTTCGCGGATGGCTTTTAAGTAAAATTGGTGATCAGTGATGGGTGGAAGATCATTTGCGACTATCAGGCAGGCAATTAAAGGGGTTGGCGAGCGTTGAATCAATCTAATCTGGTGCAATCGGACAAGTAATTCGCGGGATGACCTAGATCTGACCTTGGGTGGATTAAAATCTGTGGGGCTGAATTGATTGATTGCGAAGAGCTTACCGAGAAGATTGGGGCTTAATGTGGTGGCGACGAGCGGTGCGGCTCGGATGGGAGGAATGGAGGTACCAAGGTGGCGCTTGACGGCGGCGCGAGGCGATTCAAGGGCAGGCGCGGCCGCTGTTAATCTTGCGTCAGTAACGGGCGCGAGTTCTTCACGATGGTGCTGCGAAGGTGTTTGGGGCAATGAGATAGAGGAGAAGTTGTGGCGTGGTGATGGGCTTAGGGTTACCCTCTAGGCGCTATTTATAAGGCAAGGGAGAGCTTATCTTAACGGCTAGGAGCCGGGAATCGTGGAGTGGTGGTTATCCACGAAGATTTCGCAAGATGTGCGTCAAGTGTTGGGCAAGGCATCGTGACAGAGGAAGGAAGGGATTCGCCCGTAATGACAGGACTGGTTATCAAGCATGAGATCTTGCTATTTCTTGTTGTGGTTTGGATTTAGGGATTTGGACCCAAGTATACGGAGGAAAGGTCCGGGTTATTGTATGGCCGCCATAGAGTGAGGCCTAGCTGAATATCATGATATCTTAACTCAGTTTTCGTACGCCCGTATGGTCGGTATCTTTGCAAGGAATAGCAAGCGCTTCAAGGAGATCCGTGAAGCCCAAGCTATTCTGGGGACTACTGATGGGGGGATATTAACCCGGTATGCCAGGCTCCGGGAAGTAACCCGGCCCAAAAGATGGTGTGCAGGATCCGATTAATGATAAAGATGTTTGTGGAGGCCCAAGTTCGTGGGCCTAATGATTCGGATTAGGGATGTTGTAAAGGAAAGTTAGAGTTAGCACGCCGTGTCTGGGTAGGACCCGGGTGTGCCTTGTAGAAAAAGCTAGGGGGTACGGGTGTTATATAAACCGACCCCCGGGTATAGTTTGAGATAGAGATTCGAGAGCCTTAGCAATATCAAGTGGTATTGAGTATCCAGGGTAAACCCTAATCGTGTTATTGTATCGAGAATAGAGATCCGGCGACTTCGATTGCCGGCTGTCATATCAAGTTGTATCATGTCTTCCTTTGAGCTAAACCCTCTCCCGAACGCCTGTGTCGACTTGCCCCAAGATCAGTTACCCCTGGTAACATCTGCCGTGATTATCCCACGACAATAGCCCTTGAACTGCTGCTTGTCTTGGATAAAATTTTGTCGATGCAGAAACAATTCTCTGGAATCTGTCAAAATTTTACCTTGTGTAGAATTTCTCTCCTTGTTCCTCCATGGGGTAACCGCAAACATTTAATGTTTCAATGGATGTCAAGATTTGCTACTATAAACTATATATAATGCTACAATAGACACTTCTCAAATCATTTTTAAAATTCATGATGAATACATGGTTTTGCTACTATATATTATAGTATGCTACAATATGCAATGCTTAATGCTACAATAGTACTCAAACAATTGCTACATGTGTTGCTACCAGACATTTTTTGCTGCACACTGAACGCAAATCAGGTTTTGTGTTTAATAAGTGTCTAACCTGCCCCCAAAGCTTTGCTCTTGTTGCCTCCATCGTAAATCCCGAGTTTTCCTTGCGGTCAAGCATCAAGACCTGACATAACTCATATTGTTGCACAAAATTCCACACCGAGTCATTTGGGCGGATCAACGTCTTGAAATAAGAGTTGAACCCTTCCGACCTGCCTGTCGTGCTCGTAAATGGGAAAAAGTTGTTCCTAAAGAACACTGGTGCCCACCTCTTCCTGTTGGTCCACATGTTTTGCAAATGTCTATTGTCAGTCATTCCATATACTTGAATCAGGTGCTGCCAACATGTCTCAAATTCATCCACGGTGTCCATGCCATAGATGCACGAGTAGAAAGCATCGGTGAACGGATTGCCTTCCGCTAAGTTCGGCATAGTTTCTTCCTAGCCATGTGCAGGATGTGATAGAGTCAGTTTATGTGGACAGAGTTTGGAAATATATTAGAAATTATTGTCGCTATATCTTGGTCCTGGTCTGTCATAATGTTGTCAGGAGCATCTCCGTCCATTGCTATCATCCACTGTTTGAATACCCACTCAAAATCATCTGTGGTTTCACCAGGGAGCAAAGCACATCCAAGAACCACTGTGTGGGTGTGGTTGTTGATCCCAACAATTGGAGCAAACGACATATTGTACATGTTGGTGCAAAACGTAGTGTCAAAGAATACATAATCTTTGTACTTTGGATACAAAGCTCTTGTCCTTCCATCCACCCAAAACAGTGCTCTAACCGATTTGTCCGCGTCCACTAGTGAAGCATAGAAAAATCTCGGGTTCTCGGCTACTCGTTTCTTGAAGTAGTCTAGAGTCATGCTCATGTCGCGTAGGGTAATTTCATTCCAAAGCATCGTTCTTATGTTGGATACATCCCTCTTTACATACCCAAGGCATCTAGGATCACCACCATGCACACCCCCAAGACAACCAATGATTTGGGCAGTGGTAATGTTCTGGTTGTGCACAGGGCCGGCTCTGGGATTTCAGAGGCCCTAGGGCGAACTTCATAAATTGGCCCCAAAGAGAAAAAAGTTGATTCCATACATGAATCGAAAAATTATTACAGAACCATAAAAACCAAAGAACACTAAAGAAAGGGCCATCAAAATCGTTCTACACATTGAGATACAATGAATTGGAGCCGGCCACTAAAATCGACTCAAGATTTTTATCCGGTAATTTAACTTTTTCCTTGTTAATTAGCAGGCTTGCCCCTATGGGCCCCTAGATTGTCCGGGCCCCGGGCCGTCGCCCCTCTTGCCCTGGGCCAGAGACGGCCCTGGTTGTGCAGTGTCTGTATGAACTGAAAGTCCTCCTCGGGTACTTTCCTGTGAGAGCGGTAGAATCTCCGCCGCCCAACTTGCTCCATCATGGGATGGGTGTGCTCCTCAACAAAAAAAGCCACAGTACAAACCCCCTGCCCACAAGCATATGGGCTTTGCAATCATGCCGAGCATATATGTTTCTCTGCCTTGTGTTCGAAACCTCTTTTTGCTTACCAGCTTGCTTGATCCATGGTTTCTTTGCACTGTGGCTGCTTAAATCAATTGTAGCATGTTCGATTGAGCTCTCAGCAACACCCGGTGTGATGCCATCCTTTTTTTTCTCCAGCAGGTGTCTTTCCTGCGTGCACACACTCAAACAGCCTGCTCAACACTGTGTCTTTTGGAACATTTTTGGCTTGGCTATACTTGGTGTTGCCGATGCGTGTTCCAAAACCCATCTTCATAGCATACTTGTTGTACACCTTTTGTGCTTCTTCAATGTCATCGAATACCATGCCAACAAATAGAACAATCGGTTGTGAGCAAATCTCCTCACTAGCGTCTTCAGCAGCATTAGTAGCATTTCCACTTGTCTCACTATGTGGGCCAGGAACAAATCCATCTGTAGCATTTCCACTCGTCTCACTATGTGGGCCAGACACAAATCCATCTGTAGCATTTTGCTGAGGCACATGAGCATCATAGTACTCTTCGTAGATTGCTTGGTTTAGATCAAAACCCCTGAGCATCCCATCTTCTACAAATTGCTGCAATAAAACATACCGAGTTTTAGTTACATTTCACAACTGCTACAATTTACAGAACAATTGTCAAGAGGAAGCAAAAAAATCAAAATTTCCTACATGTCTTTTGACAGCAAATTTTTATCCACATTAAAAAAAAACTACATTGTTTCAAACAGAAAAATATAGAACATCATTTATGTAGCAAAGCCCCTTATGTGTTGCAAGATAAAAGCAATATGCAATTTTTTTTGCACACGAACTTGTAGCATTTTTTGTTTTTTCTATTTTGCTCTTTGATCATTTGATCATACTAACAGGTAGCAATTTTATTCATAGAAATTTGATAACAAATATTCAGTTATGAATCATTCAGATTCAGCAAATTTGCACACAAACAATTGTTTTTCTGTAATGTAGCATACCATTCAACCAACTATAGCAACTACATTTATTAGATGATTTTATGAACGAAACAAGCTAACCAAGTGGATTCAGCAGAGGATCCAGATTCTTACCGATGCAGGGGCCTCTGGATTCTGGTCAAAAACCACAGGGGGAGGGGGGGTGGTGAACTGGTTGATGAACCCCTGCAGGAAAGTATCTCCGGCGTCGCCGCTCGCCGTTCCGGAGGAACCTCTCCGCCGTGTCGCAGGATTTGAGCCCGAGCTCGAAGTTACGATGGCGGGAGGTCAGAGATGGTGAGGCTGCCCAGGGAGCGGGTACATTATGCTGGTACAAAGGTGCGCCGTGTGTGTGCATCAGCTTTGCTACAGGGCGCGCCGGCGCGCTCTCCCCGTCGCGTTCCGCCTCTCCCCGCTGCCTCTGCAATCGCCGGACGACTGCCCGATTTGATCTGTCTAGTTGTTGGTACACACCGACAGGTTTTTGCTTCAATTGGAGCGGAAGCGGGAGTTGCGCGAGGAGCGCGCGATCGGACGGTTCTCGTTTAACAAATCATACGGTAGTCCACCCATAGGATCACGCGCTTCGATCCTCCGGAGGACGCTCAGCGCGTACCCTACGAAAAACGATGCCGTCACCCCACGGACGGACCTTGATAGTGTACTAATGCTTTCTGGAAGGACTTGCTGCATTTAGCATCCATTTTAGATTTTTTTTGTGTGTGGAGGGCATCCATTTTAGTTGATTCATTTTTGAAATGGGAGAAAACCCAACCTTTGTATTAGAGCGATGCACACAACTTTATATTAAAAAGTGTCAAGTAGCAACTGTCGAGCAAATAAAGTTATTACAACTCAATGATCAAAATGAGTGGTCACATAAATAAGTTATAGAAACATAATGAGCATTAGAAAACTACTCATTGTAATTGTCTAGCACGCAGCCATCCACCCTTGATGAAGATAGTCCGTACGACCGCCAATAAAACCGAGTGTATCCAACATCCAAATGTCCACACTGGTCTTATGAAAGGAGAAGAGACCACATGTGGATCCAGTGCATAGCGCGATTAACAACCTGCAAAAAATAACCCGCTTCCATATTGTTAAAAATAACATCATTACTGTAATTTCGAATTATCCAAAGAAACGCACATACGCCAATGCGTATACTATAGTTTTAGTAGTTTTATCTACCCCATTCAACTAGGTACCAAACAAATTAGTAACGCTAATCAGTGGATTATTCTGAACATGAAATGAATAAGTCTCCAAATTTACGAGCAAAACTACATGATATAAATGGATGATCAACCATTTCCTCTACATCGCAAAGGACATGTTTTTTAAAGCCCATTCATCGCCTTTTTGCGAGGTTATTCTTGGTCAGTAACTCTTTACGATAAAAGAACGACATAAAGATCTTAATCTTCATTGACACTTTGAGCTGCCATAAGTACTTACGGAGAAATCTATTATCGCCATTCATGAGATCACCGTAAAAGGATTCGACCGAAAGCACACCTGCCGATGTTAATTTCCAAGAAACCAAGTCTGGCTCATTAGATAAGGAGACCTCCATCCTTCTCTTCACTAGGTTAAGACATGCATCCCACTTGTCACCTACCAAGGACTGTCTAAAGTCTAAATTTGGATGATCATGATCAAGTGTCATGGTGTGGAGAAGACAGATGCCATAGGATGGCTAAAGTTGGGGCCGATGGACGTTGTAGGTATCTGGGGAGGGATCGCACGCCTAGCTGGCGCGCTCAGAACACGACAAACAACACAATCTACCCAGGTTCGGGGCCCTCGTGTGGAGGTAACACCGCTACTCCTGCCTCTCTCTCTGTATAATGGTATGCCGAGTACAAGATTTCCTCTCTCTCTGTGAGTAGCTAAGCCAAACCTCCGAATGAATGATCCAACGATCGACCCTCGCGCGGGAGGGGGGAGGCCACCTTATATACTGGTGGCCACCCACTATTTTATAGATAAAAGTACTGACTAGATGACTCCACACTGTGCAGCAGCGCACGCCTCCATGTCTTCGCTGACAGAGTCGCCGAAAGTCTCCGCGATAGGCCGCTGACATATCCTGTCCCCCTTGTCAGAGACAGGATATGCCATAGCCCATACCGCACTGTACCCACGTAGGGATACACATTACCACGTACCTAGTAAGTTGAACCACACACCTGTACGGCTCCTGGATACGCGGGATTCACCTCAACGGCTCCATTGACTTTGCCTCCGAGTAGAACAACTCCTTCTCTATCCGGATCACCCAAGTGCTACTCGGCTGACCTAGACAGATACTCGAATCCCTCCTTGGTCTCTTGTTCTCCCTGCCGGATAGCGCCCTACCCGGCTGGGCATCATCCTATCCGGCCGGTACCAACTCGGTAAGGCCAAACTCGGTAAACCGTGTCTTGAACTCCATTTCTCACCTATCTTACCCCTACTCGGGGGTAGCCCCCCGACAGTAGTTCCCGAAGCTGGTAGGGTCCGGTGAACTTGGACACTGGGCCCTGCCAGCTTAAACCAAATAACCTCTTTGACGTTCTCAGCCGAGTTGCACCTCAACTTGGTTAATCACAATATGAACTCGGATCCACTCCATTGTGGCCAATGGAGGTTTCTTCTTTGAACCGGATAGGCCAAGCTGCTTTGGATTTTTGCTGAGATCCCAGCACTTAGGAAAATTTCCAAACCTTTGCCGCTCAAATCAGAGCCTTGCTATCTTCGCGTGTAAGACTCCACACGTGGCACGCGACCGCAGCCCATGACGCCTCGGGTCTGATGCGGTTGCACGGCACGCACCTTCCACTGCACGCCGGGCTCACGAGCCGTTGCGTCACTTCACACAGGGTGCTTGAGTACCCATGTTGCGCGACGTGGGATTGACTGTGTCCGTTACGCGCGATTTAATCGCTTCGTGCGTTTCTAACAAACGCAATAACTCCCCACGTACACATGATCTCTGTCACAACTAATCCTAGGCAATAACTGCGCTTCGGGGGGTTTAAGTACCCCCGCGCCGCCCATTGCCTGGGCTTCCCCGTCATTTGCCCCCAGCGCCTTCTTCTTCCTCTCGCCAAACTCGCACAGAGTGCTCCGCTCCGCCGTGAATCCACCACACGCCGCCGCACCGTACACAGAGAGAAGAGAAATCCATCCCTGCACGCCACCGCTCGCCGGAGAGCGCCCGAGGGCTTCAAGATCTTCACTGCACGACGTGGTCAGCTTGGACCTCACGCCGCTGTCGGCGTACGGCTACACCGCTTCCTCTCCGCCTCCTTCTTCAAGCTCTTCCTTGCCGGAGAAGCTCCAATGGCGCTTGAGCCCTTCACAGATCTAAATCTGGAGGGCCCAGCTTCCACCCGCGCCAATTGGGAGGGATCTGATGTCACAGCCAGTGACGTCCAGTGTCTCGTCAATACTCATCGGGTACCGTCGGGCGTCATCTACCGGGCACCCGGCAACGAGTTGGAGCCAGCGCCCCAGCCTGGTGAGTATGTTGTTTTCCTCAGCCATTTCAAACGTGGCTTCGGCCTTCCCATCTCAAAATTCATGCAATACTTCCTCCGCCACTTTGGCCTCCAACCGCACCACCTTCCGGCTAACGCCATAGCTATGCTGTCCACATTTGTCACTTGCTGCGAAGCATATCTCGGTGTCTACCCCACGGTAGACATCTGGGCCAAATATTTCTTCTTCCGCCAGCAAGTTCTTCCCAACAAAACCAATCCAAATGCTCCCAAGGTGATGACCCAAACCAGGACGACCATGATCGTCTACCGGACTCCCTGCACCTACCCCCGGGGGTTCTGGGATTGGACACCTTCCGGAAGTGGCAGAGAGGGTTTCTGTATGTGAGGAACCCCACCCCGGCTGCAGGCAAGCAGCCGGTCAATCTCATCAAGCTGCCGGCATTCGAGAATACTCCCCTCACTGCAATGAGGAACTTGGGATACCATCTGAAGAAGACAGTGTCGGATGCGAACCACGCTGACGACCGATTGAAGCAGTTGATCGAGCTAGGACTCCCCCGGGATGATCTGATCGCTGCTTGGGTGAGCCGCCGGGTTATCCCTCTCCAAATCCGAGCACACAAGAAGTGTTTCATGGGAGGACCCCGCGACTGCACCCGCACAACTACATTCGAGCTCAGCAAGGAGGACGTGGCGATCTGGGCTCGCTCCATCCTCAAGGCCACCCTCTCGGACACCTGGTTCTATGGTCCTGCGCCATTCAGCCGAGATCAGCCAGCCCCCAAGGTGAGTTTCCTTCTGTACGCACCTAGTTGAACTTGCTTGCTGTTTCTCATGCTTTACTGGGTAGAACTCATCTTGCTTCCTCTTGAATAGACTTAGCCATCTATGATTTGTGTTTGCATGCTATGCCGAGTAGAACTCATCTTGGTTCCTCATGAAAGGATTTAGCTCTGTATGCTTTGTGTTTGCATGCTGCACCGAGTAGAGCCTCAACCTGGCCTCTCCTAACAGGACTTAGCTTTTTATGCTTTGTGCTTGCATGCTACATCGTGTAGAGCCTCAGCCCGGCCTCTCCTGATAGGACTTAGCTTTGTATGCTTTGTGCTTGCATGCTACACCGAGTAGAGTTTCAAACCGGTTACTCTGAGTATGCTCTGTCCCTTATGCTTTGTGTTTGCATCTTTAGGCCATTCCTCGTCAAAAGACAGAGGACAAGGCGATCTTCGAGCAGAATTGGCAGCCGGACAGAACCGAGGATGACGTAGAGCAGTACGATGTCCAGGACACACTCTGTGTCCCGCTTGTCCCTCCTCCAGGCCAAGATGGTAAGTCCCGAGTCTCCACATCAATCCGGGACTGGTCCGAGGATGATGAAGGTGACCGAGACCGACACCGCATAATTTCTAGATGATTTCCGACATCTTCTTGTGCTCACAGTTGCAATTCTTTATCTTAGCTCTAGAGGAAATGGACGAGGAACCGATCGATGTGGTGCCCGTGGCTGTCGCCGCCCCCATCGGGACGAGGAAAAGACCCGGCAGTGGTGCCACCGAGCCCCCCTACCAAGAGGCAGAAGAAGGGCGCAAAGAAACCCACCAAGGCTACTGCGGCCCGCAAGAAGCCAGTACGACCGACCGAGGACGTGTAAGCCTTCTTCCGAGTTCCTCCATGTTCATGTTTCTTTGTCTTTTCTGCCCTCCTCTTTTCAATTCGGGTGCTTTGTGTTTGCACTTTGCTTATTCCTCCCCTTCTTCTTCTTTTCTTTAGCGATCCCCTCGACGCTGACGCCCCTGAGGCACCTCCAAGGCCGAGTACCCCTCGCGAAATTGTGGACCTTGATCCCGACGAGGCAGTGGTCCAGCCTGAGGAGAGGACTGATTTGCCTCCTCCAGAACGAGAAGAGCAAGAACTCGGTGATGACAACACCGGCGCCGAGATGGACACTAATCGGGTTTCGGTGCAACCGGGGCCCACTTCTAAGCAGGAACCACCGGAGCCTACTGCCGAGAAGCAGCAGCCACCAGAGCCCACCGCGGATCAGCAGCAAGATGCTGCGCCAACCGGGCGGCAACAACAACCAGCAGAGCAGCACCCACATCAATCCCCCGAGCACCAGCAACAAGGTGCCAAGGAGACCGATCAGCAACAGCAGCAGCCATCCTCCACCCAGCAAAACAGCCCAGACCTCTGGAGGCTGCGGCCACAGCCGAGAAAGCCACCGCCAAGACCGCCGAGACTAAGACCACCACGAGCACAGCTCCCCCGGCCAAGCGCCGGGCTCCAGCAGCAGCAGCAAGTCCTCCACCGCCAAGAAGCGACCCGGTGCCTGCAAATAGCGGCCCTACCTTACGCAGCCGGCAGCCAAAGAAGCAACATATTAGTTTTGCCCCCTCAAAATTGGCTGCATGGGCGGGTAGCAGCGGAACATCTGATGCCGCGAAGAATATTGCGGCTCACTGGCGAGAGCTGCAGGAAGCGCACCAGCTACGGCAGCAGCGGGAGCAGCAGCAGCAACTGCGAAAGACAAAGAAGACCAGCGCGACCAGCCCCAAGACTCAAGCCGGCAACCTGACCATCAAGCCTGAGATTCAGCTGGCCGAGCTTGCTCACGAGCTGCGCCAAGACATGGACGCTACTCTGGACCGGATAGGCCACATTGATCCGGAGTGGGACGACAAGAAGCTGGGTAACCTGGACAACTACCGGCAAGCCTGGAATAAAGCCGATGTCGGTCCTATCTCCATGGCCGTTGCCGCATCCAGCAGCACTTTGGCGCACAATATGTACTGTCTGCGCGTCGCTGCAGAAGATGCCGAGGCCACTTCCCGAGTAAGGTTTGCTCTTTATCCAAAATCATATATCCCCCAGTCCCCGATATTTGAGCCGAGTAGGCAATACTCGACCGAGTTGAAGTCTACTCGGGTCGAATCTTCCAACTGACTTGTTTCCTTTCTCTCTTCAGACTTGCACTGAAACCCGCGCCAGGATCTTTTGCCAGCTCCTCTGGTCCCACCGGAACATCAAGGATAAGAACCGGAAGCTGGCGGAGGAGCGTGGCCAAAGAGGTAACCTTTTCTAACCAGGTTTATGTTTCCCAACTCACAGCTATTTTGGAGCAGAACCTTAGTGATGCCATCACCAAGATCTCCTCTTTAGAGAGTAAGTGCAACACTTTTTTTTTGTGCGTTTTGTGTCTACGCCAATCTCTTTATTTCAGCTCAACTTTTGTTTCTCTGTAGGTGAGCACAAGGCCTTCACCGAGAAGCATCAGCACTGCGCAATACTGGCCGAGTCCGCACAGAGCAAAATCTCAGCTCTGGAGAGTAAGTTGATTTTTCTTTTTGTTCCATTCAATTTCTGTATCTTCACTGTGTTGCTGACCGTATTGTCCCCTTCCCAGAGGAACACAAGCTGTTCCATGAACAACACCAAGGGTGCGTCACTTCGGCCGAGGTGCAGCAGCAAGTGCAGTCCAGCCAGAGCAAGTTGGAGGCAGAACTCGCCGTCGAGAAGAAGGAGGTGTTCAAATTGAAGCATGAGGTGGCTAACACCCTCAAGTCGGCGCTGCAGGCTGGGACCGAGAAGAACGAGGCGTTGAATCAGGCAGCGGTCGAGAAGCTTGAGATGGAAAGGGAGATTGAATCCCTGAGGACACGAAATAACGACCTCGAGACCATGCTGGTCAACTCCCGAGGTCTGCTGGACAAGGTGCACGCCCTTGCAGAAGGATGGGCCAGCCGGCTTAGGGATCTTGTCTTGGAACTGCGCTGTAAGTTATTGCCCTTTACTAACTTATTCCATCCGGTTTCTTCTACTCAGTTTCTCTTCTCCGGTTTTTCTTATCTGGTTCTTGACTCTACCTAGCATCGCCTCTCTCAGGGACCTTCCCAGATTTCAATGCGAGCGTTGAGCAAGCTGTGGCAAAGGCCAGGGAGTTTCGAAAGCAGCTCGGCCACGATGTGACCGACTCGGTCATGATCGATGACCAGATTGAGAACATCAAAACCCGGGTTCACCTCCTCAAGGGCCTAGGTACCACTCTTGTGTCCACCGGCATGCGCCCGCACAAGGTCTTCTGGACGGATGTCGAGCCCCCGACTACAATTAACAAGCTGGCCTCCAATTTGGATTATGTCAAGGAGGAACTGAAGAAATGGCGCGCCTTAGCTGTCCGAGCTGGCGCAGATGAGGCCCTCCACTTCGTGCTATCCTGGTATGATAATCTGGATCTCAACAGGCTTAAGACACTCCGGAACGACTCCAAGTGGACCAAGAAGGAGGAGTTTATCCAGCACCGCCAGGAGACGGTATACCGGCTAGCCTCGTATGTTGATACCAAGGAGTTCATCGATGACCCCACGGAGCCGGACACCAACGTCGAGGACGGTGAAGATGACAATGAAGATGGTGATGAGGGTGATGAAGGTGACGTAGGTGACGAGGAGGCCGAGCAAGATGAGGCAGGCGGCGAGGAGTCCGAGAAGGAGGAAACATCGGCTGAGGAAACCGAGGTACACAACGGCCAGTAGGCTACCGAGGCGAGAGACGACTCCGAGGAGGTGGATGAGGAAATCCAAGCTGACCGCAGCCCGCTGCCTCTCCCGGAGTCGTCACCACCGAGATGGTGATCTCCACGCCGGCCCCCCGAGTTGAGCGCAACGGAGACCCCCGCCGAGAACACCGCATCTAGGCTTGCTGCCCCGACTGGCGACTCCACGAACCCTGCATCGACCACTGCCTCCGAGCTTGTTAGCGAGTCCTGTCACACCCCAGATTTGGGACACTTGTAACACATGAGGGAAGCCATTTTTGTGAGCCAACAAAAACTTTTCAATGCCCTTGTGTAATCCAACCTTATGTAATGAACCATGGTTATCTATGCAATGCAAGCAAACTTTGATTAAAAAATCATTCACTTTGTTTCCTGATGTTTTCTATTTATTTCTGTGATGTTTTCCACATGGTGTTTCCAAGATGGTTCCTCAAAATTCTCGTGGAAATGTTGTTTTCAACTTATTAATAATATTTGGTTTGCTTGGAATCAAGAAAAAAATTTGGCAAAAGATTACAGCAATGTTTTCCTTAAGGTTTTCTATAAAAACTCTTTTCTGAAAAATAAGCCATTTAGGTGTTTTCCACTCATGTTATCTATATGATAGAGGATCACATTTTGTGTTTTCTTGGCATGGATGTGATCTCTAATATATGTACTACAAAAGGGTGAAATTGGTTTGAAAATTTGAATTGCAGAAACAATCTTTTGCTTGGTGCTTTTGTGTTAAGAAAATAAGACAGAAATAGTGTTTTCTGGAAAACAGAGAAACACATAAACTAGCTATTTTTCCACCTTGTTTTCATTGATCATTTGAAATTCAAATTTGTTTTATTTTTCTGTTTCTGAAATTATAAATGTTGTTTAACACAACCACACTTGGAAAACAAACTTTGAAGTTGTTTTGGTTCATGAAAACAAGTGCAACTTATGCCTAATCCCCTCTGTCCCCCAACACTTAGAAATGTTCCTAAGTCTTTAACTGAAACTGAATTTCTTCAGGAAACTGTAAATGGCATCATTTTCAAATGCTTGTAACTTTCGTTTGGATCATCCATTTGCTGCACCACTTGGACCATCTAGAAGCCTAGTCAGCACACTCCAATTCTATGGCTTAGCATCCAAGTTTCGTTGACTAGAGAGGAGGAGAGCTTGCGGTCTTCAGAGGTGAAAACGAGAGAGGGCGGCATGGGCAAGTCTGACAGGCGCGCACTGTCGCGCGCCACAGTGGCCACCCCGTGCAAATAATCCACTCCCTCGTCGTTGTGGATTTGACTGACCCCTAGTGGCACCCCTGGACGCACCCAAAGGCCAAGGGCCATGGCATGGGCACGCCAGAGCGCGCACGAGCGTGTCTCACTGCCGCCCAAGGGCACCCGTGCGTGCACACGGCCACTCCCGCACCTATAAAGCCACGGGAGAGCCACAGCCTCGCCACCACACCCGCACACCACCTCTCACTCACCCCGTAACCACCCACGAGCACCCTAGGCTCTCTGCGATCCCTGATAGCCGGAGAACGCCGCTAGCCACCGCGGACAGCACCAGTGGGTTGCACACATCTGGGGCAACCCCGACCCTCCCTTTCGCTCTCGAATCACTCCCCACCCTCCGTGGAACACGCCTGACCCGTCCTCGTGCTTCCTCGTTTGCAGGAACGCCGGTGACGTCGTCGGAGCCGCCGCGGGACCCCTTCTTCGCGCCAGCGACAAACGCCACCCCGCGCCGTGATTCCCCCACCCCTGCACTGCCCCGAGCACGTGATACGTCCTCGACCCCGCGCCACCAGCCTACACGCGCCCTAGGTGAGCAATCGCATCCAACTCGTCGCCGGCCGTGCTCCGATCAGAACGGGAGAGAGAAAAGAGAGAGGAGAGGAAAACGACGTCCGTGCGCCATTGATCGCGAGATCAACGACCACGTTTAAACCTCAAAGCGGTACACGCGCGCCGCACGCCGTGGAAGCTAGCTGGGCCGCAGAGCCCTAGCGGGCCGCGCGCCCGTGTGATGAACAGCCCGCGAACGAAATTCTTTTTCCTTTTTAAAAACAAACTGAATCTGGCACTTCACTTTAATCGTGTTAACAACAGTAAAGCTCAAAAATAAAATGAACCAAAATTACCTGAGGTAGATATACTAAATCTTGAACGCATGCAACTGACAGATCTGTGTTTGAACCATTTTTGATCGAATGAAAAATGATGAACTGCACACTGTCTGTTAAGGAAAAAATGCAATAACTTTTTGTTGGAATGTTCAAAATGTGCAAAATAAAATTCTTTGAGTAGCTCTTGCCTAGATCTATCAGTAGGGCGTGACCTCATTGGGAAATGCCATCCACTTTGGTAAATGACCAGTAGCATATTCTAGGATTTTTATCAGTTGTTTGAAATCACCTTTTGATGTGAATCCAACTGGATCTGTTAGATTATGTTTAGATCTATGTTATCCTAGCTTGGTGTGATTTTTAGAGCTCTAGATTAATTTTGGCAACATATCTAAGTTTTTGCACTTTTCTGTTAGAAATAATTTGTGTAGATTTCATTTTAGAATAATTGTTTGCTAGTGTTACTTTGTTTTCTAGCATGTTAAGATGTTGTACTTAGTGTTAGGAGGTTGTTTTCTCACTATCATGTTAGAAAGTTTGTGCTTGTTTAGGAAGTGTATGGAACAAGGATGAGCTTAGTGTTATTCTCTAGTTTTATTTTATTAAATCTTGTGATGGAAGTGCTTCGCTAGATTTTTATACAAGTTGTTAGGAGTGTTTTTATGTGAGTCCAGTACCATTTTGGTACTAGTTAGTACTTGTTTTCACTTCTTTTAGGGTGTATTTTATCTCCTTAGAGATGCATGTGTAGCCTTAATGCTTATTACTCATAGTGTTGTTTTTCACTAGAATATCTAGTTGTATTTTTTTGCTAGATGAATGTTTGTTTTCCACAAGTTGGACCAGAGATTTAGTACCTCTTAAATGGCATGGAAAACTTAGTGGAACACCCACTGGTTCCATCTCATTTTGTTGAGAAGTGATATATCTCAACCATAGTAGTAGTAGTAATATTACTGAATATTATTATTTTGGGTTTATGCTTGTGTAGTATTGTTTTGTGGACTTGTGTGTTATTTTTGTGTGTGCATTTCTTGCTGTATGGTGTAGTTGAGTATCTTTGCTTGCTTAGTTTGGTTCTGATTGAGTGTCCTTATTTTTATTTTGTGACGATAGAACCCGAAGAAGAAGTAGTTGGAGCCGGAGGCTACTACTACCACTCTTGTTGTTATCACGAACAGGAACCTCAACTACTCCAAGGCAAGCCATCCTTAAAGCTTGCTTTTATACTACTTATCATTATCTATCATGCATGTTCTACTTCTGAAGTTTTACCAAAAACTTGATTATCAAAAACTATTTTGTTGAGTGGCTATCATTATCACTATTATTATTATTATATAGTTATACTATCACTTTGCCATTAGTCAACTTGGTGTTACCAAGCCTTTAGCCACTATAAGGTATATAAATACCGCGTAAGATAATAATCTTGAGTCTCTAAGTGGACACTTTTAAAACGTGCTTTTGCAAACAAAAAGGTGTTATGCAAAGTCCACGGTGAAAAGGCGGGACCTTGTTCACCGGGGGAGTTAAAGAGATGTTTTCAAATGGTTTTACAAAAGGCACATAACCTAGTCTTCGTTGGACAACCAATAAGTACTGCCACTCTACCCCAACATGGGTACGGGGCCTATCTACATACTTGAGTTTGTTAGTGTGTGTCCTATCCCAAAATGCTATAGAGAGGATGATTCTCTGAACCAAAATGTTGCCATGAGGGAGAAACGGGACATACAAAGTGTGAGATTAATTTCTCCTCCATATGCGACAATTGGGTCCCCTGTTTGGCGATGTGTGACATGGTTCCAGGTGGAATAAACCTAATCAAAGGTATATTCATATACTAGCTTGTTCAGAGTGGACAGTTAGGATCATTCTTCTTATGCTTGCATATCGCTGTGTCGATCCATGGGTGGTTCATGCCAGATGATTGGATCTAGTGGAATGTGTGCACCTCTGCAGAGTAAAACTATTCAGAATAGCCGAGCCCTCGGATATGGGCAGTTGAAAGGCCATGTAGCTAGCATTGTGTCAAGTTTTCAAAAAGGGTTTTTGAACAAGGACTGGTACCTGAGAGGTGCTGATGAAGAAGCTGGAGATTTTTCCAAGAAGTTTTGCAAAGAAAACTTTCTTTTATAAACCAAGTTTTATAAAACCTCTTGTACATCCGATATCTACAAGAGAAAGAAAAATTATACTATTTTCTTTTGAAGTATCTTCCTCAATAAAGATATAGAGATATCAGAGCAACCATGATGTTATCTTACATACACCATGGGTAGTGAGCCCTATTTATAGCCTACCTACCCACCCTATAAGCATACTGCATTCTGTAAGTGTATGAAGGATGTCTTGCAGAGTACATTCAAATGTACTCATATTGGTTTCGTTCCAGGCTATTTACTTGGCCAGACTTTGAGGAGACGCCACCGGAGGAGGAGTACGAGGAAGAGTACTATTCCGACGATTATGCGAACTAGGCCCGGCTCCCAGTCAGCAGCCTGTTGGTGAAGGCGTGACACGGGCTACCTACGTGTGTTTCCTTTCCGCTGTGTGTGTGGTGTGAGACATTTTCCTTTCCTGCGTGACAGTTAATAAAGACTTGGTGATGCGACCATTGGTTTGTAGGACTATTTTATTCGTGTAATGGATAATGTATCTGTGTACCACTTCGTACGTTGTTCACGACTAAATTCTTGGGATCGTGAATGTATGCATATGAGGGGTTCTGGACCATCCGGTTTGGGGCCTCTACAAAGTTGGTATCAGAGCTAGGTTGACCCTACGAGCCCTTAGTTAGCATGGAAGTTAACTAGTACTCTAAATATATATAATATACTTAAGTAACTAAGTTTCAAAATATTCTTATACCTATCTTCCCTATTTTCCCAAAACTCTACTTACATTAAGTTATATCATGTTCGACTCTAAAATTTTGCACACTTGGGTCTAACTTAAGCTTACTTAAAATTTTGTGTAGATGGACGTGGTTTTCACCGAGGCTTGCCAGTTGGGACTGGCTAGAGACGTTCCCTTCCTGTTCGAGCGGAGGCTCGTAGCGATGACCGAGCTCATCGATCGTCCGGTCCCCGAGCTGCGAGGAGGGATGATCTTTGGATCTCCCATTGAGGGAGAGTGGTTTGTGGAGTGCACCATACGCCCTCCGCTTACCACTCCTTCAGCGGAGACCTTCGTGTTCGCCACCTTTGAGCGCTCCTGGCAGGAGGGCGCTGTGCGAGTGATCCAGGAGGCCATTGCGCGCCTGGCTCACTTGAGGGACTACCAGTACTTGGGGTCTAGCTTCGAGTTCCTCGGGAGGAGGGACGAGACCGCCACACCTGTTGCCGTGCCTCAGGACTTCGAGAGTATTGGTTCTCACCTGGAGGAAATGGAGGTCCTACTGTACCACACTCAGCGTCGTCTTGATGACATGAGCATCCTGCAGCACACCACTGTTGCGGAGTGTCGTCTCCTCTGTACCCACTTGGGTAAGACGATGATCGACCTCGAGACAGCGACTGCACGGACCCGAGCCTTAGAGAGTCAGCTGCGGACCACTCCTCTGGCCCGTACCCGTCTCACCACCAAGGTGGGAGCACTTCAGGAGGCGAACGCGATTCTGCGTGAGCGCCTGAAGACTGCTCGAGAGGACCTAGCCACTCGGGACTCCACACTCGAGGAGCTAGAGGAGGAGAACTCCGAGCTTCGTAGGGAGAACGAGGATCTCCTAGTCGACAACGACATCCTGTCTGGTGGTGATGGGATGGATATGAGCGAGCAGAGCAGGCAGGAGGACGACGACTCAGTTGAGGAGGAGGATCCCGAGGAGCTCCTTTTCGACGGAGACAGCGCGCAGGACTAGTCGTAGTGCCTCTTAGCCTGTGGAGTTGTGCCAGTGAGATGAACGCCGACCCTATGAGGCGAATCCCCCAATGTAGCTCTGAGGAGCGTAGTTGTGGTAGATGTCTATTGATGTGTTGTGCCATGTATGACTCTATGCTATGAGTATGATGCTTGTTTGTGTGATATTTATGTTTGGAAATTTGTCTCAACCCTTAAAACAAATCGTTACCCAAAATAAATCACTTGTCATTTCCGTTTGGTTTTTAGACACTCTTTTTGGATGTTCGAGCTTTTGTTTTTTCTAAAAACAAGGGAGTCTTGCCGCATAGTCTTACACATGTTTCAATAAACAGCATGCCGCCGCATCGAGAACCACCACCACCACCCCCGCCGTCGATGGAGGCATTGTTGGCACTCATGATGGTGGATCGCCAGGCCACTAGAGCCGAGAGTGCTGCCACAATTGCTGCCCTGCAGCAGTTGGTCGCTGCCAGTGCAAACAACAACAATAACAACAACGGCGATGGCAACGGTAATGGTGGACGCTCAAAGCTGAAGGTGTTTCAGCAGACCAATCCTCCTGTCTTCTCCAAGATCGTGGAACCACTTGATGCTGATGATTGGCTTCGCACCATCGCCAACAATCTGCAAGTGGCATCAGTGGATGAGAATGACAAGGTGCTATTCGCCACGCATTTTCTTGCTGGACCAGCAAGGACTTGGTGGGAGACTACCCGTGACACTGTCGCCGCTGATCACATTTTCACTTGGGCTGACTTCACTGCCCGGTTCCGCAAATATCACATCCCTCAGGGTGTGATGAACATCATGAAGGATAAGTTTCTGAAACTGCGGCAGGGAGGTATGTCTGTGTCAAAGTACTGGGAAGAGTTCACTCTGTTGTCCCGGTATGCACCTGATGAAGTCAACACAGAAGCTAAGAAGAAGGAGAGATTCCTGAATGGGCTGCACGATGAGTTGCAGTGCACCTTAGTGGTCATACCATTCCAGGATTTGGAGTCACTTGCGGATGCCGCGATGATGATGGAGCACAAGAGACAAAATGTATTTGACAACAGGAAGAGAAAGATGCAGTTCCAAGGTGGACCAAGTGCACCCAGAAACCGCCCCACACCCTATTCTAGGCCACCACCACCACAGAGGGCACCTGCTTACGCGCCAAGGCCTAACCATAACAACCACAACCACCACCATGGCCACAACAACCACAACAACCACCACCACAACAACAACAACCGTGCATCCTATGCACCCAAGCCTGGAGGCAGTGGAAATGGAAATGGGAATGGACACAAGCCCAACCATACTGCCAAGCCAAACCAGAACTCCAAACCCAGTGGAGGTTGCTTTGCCTGTGGCAAGGAAGGACATTTTGCTCGTGACTGCCCGACCAAGAATCCTGCCCTAGCTCAGAACAATACAACCAAGATGACACATGCACTAGCACCCAAGAAGCATACTATGACCAAGGGGTATCTGAATCATGTCACTGCTGAGGAGGTTCAGGACACACCATATATGGTGATGGGTACGTTTCCTGTCAACTCTGTACCTGCTGAAGTATTGTTTGATTCGGGTGCATCGCATTCCTTTGTTACTATGCCATTTGCTGAGAAAAGTGGTATGAAGTCTACACGTATGCGTGACCCTATGTCAGTAAAAATACCTGGAAACAAAACCGAAGCCCACTTCATTTGCAATGAAGTACTCCTAGACATACAAGGGAAAACTTTTCATGAAAACCTGATAGTACTGGGATCCCAAGGGATAGAAGTAGTACTGGGTATGAATTGGATGACCAAGTACAAATGTGTTATTGATTGCACCGGGAAGTCCATATCATTGGCTGCCAGGGATGGGGAAAGAGTTGCCTTCGCCGCAACAAAGTCAAAGTCAGAGACTCACTGCCACACTGGTATAGCCACACCTGCCCTTTAGGAAGTTCCGGTAGTATGCGAATACCCGGATGTGTTTCCTAAGGAGTTACCCGGTATGCCGCCTGATCGGGATATCGAGTTTGTTATTGAGTTGATACCCGACACTGGACCCATAGCACAGAAGCCTTACCGGATGAACCCGAAGGAGCTAGATGAGTTAAAGAAGCAGCTGGATGACATGTTAAGGAAAGGTTTGATTTTCCCTAGTGCATCACCATGGGGATCACCTGTCATTTTTGTGGACAAGCGGAACGGTTCCTCACGTCTATGTGTGGATTACCGTAAGTTGAATGATGTCACCATCAAGAACAAATACCCGCTGCCCAAAATTGAAGACCTGTTTGACCAGCTAAATGGGGCAAGAATTTTCTCAAAGATCGATCTTCGTACTGGTTATCATCAGTTGAAGGTTCTTGAGACCGATATTCCAAAGACCGCTTTCACTACACGTTACGGATTGTATGAGTACACCGTGATGTCTTTTGGTCTAACCAATGCCCCCGCCTACTTCATGAATCTTATGAATAAGTTTTTCATGGACTACCTGGACAAGTTTGTCGTGGTTTTCATTGACGACATTCTTATTTACTCCAAGTGTGAGGAAGAACACGAAGAACATCTGAGAATTGTTCTCGGAACACTTCGACAACATCAACTGTATGCTAAGTTCAGCAAGTGTCAATTCTGGTTGAAAGAAGTTGGATTCCTTGGACACGTAGTATCTGGAGGTGGAATCTCTGTTGACCCTGCTCTGGTTCAGTCTGTCGCTAATCGGGCTGCCCCGACTAATCAGACTGAAGTCAGATCTTTTCTGGGATTAGCCGGATATTACCACAAGTTTGTTCAAGGATTCTCCAGTATAGCCAGACCACTCACTCAATTGCTCAAGAAGGATAGCAAGTTTGTTTGGACGGAAAAATGTGCAGAGAGTTTTCAAGAGTTGAAGAATCGACTGGTGACGGCCCCGGTACTCATTATGCCGGATGTCACCAAGAGTTTTGATGTGTATTGTGATGCTTCTAAGCTTGGTCTTGGAAGTGTTCTCATGCAAGAAGGAAAGGTCATCTCTTTTATCTCACGCCAGTTGAGACCACATGAGTTAAATTATCCTACTCATGACTTAGAGATTGCTGCAGTTGTGCATGCTCTCAAAGCATGGCGACATTTACTTATTGGGAAGAGGTGTGAAATCTATACAGATCATAAGAGTTTGAAGTATATCTTCACAAAGCGTGAACTCAATATGAGGCAACGCCGTTGGATAGAGCTCATCAAGGACTATGATCTTAGTATCCACTATCACCTGGAAAGGCGAATGTTGTTGCAGACGCTCTTAGTCGAGAGCCGGCCTCTCTGAATGCTATGATTCAGATTAGACAACCGGAGTTGTGGAAAGAACTTGACCAGCTTGGTATCAAGGTGGTCAGCTATGGCATGTTGGACGCCATGGAAGTTAAACCAACTCTAGTTGATCAAATCAAAGAAGCTCAGAAGGGCCAGAAGAGTATTGAGGGAATTAAAACCCGCATGGAGAAAGAAGAAGTTGCCGGTTTTACCATTGATTCTGATGGAGTCTTATGGTATGAAGGACGCATTTGTGTTCCGACTGAATCTGAGGTGAAGCAAACCATCATGACTGAGGCTCATGACACTTTATACTCTATTCGCCCTCGAGGAACTAAAATGTATCAAGATTTGAAGGAGAAGTTTTGGTGGCACGGAATGAAGCGAGATATTGCCTCGTTTATAGCCAAGTGCCATATTTGTCAGCAGGTGAAGGCTAGACATTAGTGTCCCGCCAGTTTGTTACAGCCGTTGCAAGTACCTGTTTGGAAATGGGATGAAGTTGGGATGGACTTCATTACTGGACTCCCACGGTCTAGTCGAGGAAATAATTCGATATGGGTAGTCGTTGACAGGCTCACAAAAGTTGCACAATTTATACCTGTCAAGACCACATATCGTGGAGACCAGATTGACGATCTCTATATTTCTCGGATAGTCAGCCTACATGGAGTTCCCAGCAGGATTGTGTCAGATCGAGGATCACAGTTCACATATCGATTTTGGAAGAAGTTACACGAAGCTTTGGGAACCAAGCTAGCCTTTAGCACAGCCTACCATCCGCAGACTGATGGACAAACTGAGCGTGTGAACCAGATATTGGAGGACATGCTCCGTGCTTGTGTTTTGTCCTATGGAGTTAAGTTGGAAGACTGTCTGGTGTTTGTAGAATTTTCCTACAATAACAGCTACCAGTCAAGCCTAAAGATGGCACCTTTTGAAGCATTGTATGGACGGAAGTGCCGCACACCTCTGAACTGGACTGAAACAGGAGACCGTCAAATCTTTGAAGTTGACACTCTAAAAGCTGTAGAGGAACAAGTGCATTTGATCCGTGACCATCTTAAAGCCGCACAATCATGCCAAAAGAGCTATGCGGACACTAAGCGTTGCGATGTCTTTTTCACTATAGGAGATTTCGTGTATCTGCGTGTGACGCCCCGAGATCGGGCACTATGAAGATTTCAGCATTCCCGCCAAAATCCACATAATAACCGATTCCAGGTTGCCACTTGTGATAACATTACAAAAGTTCACGAATATTCCGCAACAACAACAGAAAAGATATATACAAGACGACTCAAACGAGCCAAGGATACAACTGATACAATACAAAGATCCAAATGACAGCGGAAGAAACAATATAGTGTCCGACTACGGACAAGATGCAAATTGGACTAAGAGTCCTGAAGATAACCGATGGCGTCCAATCCCTGCCCAGGCCAAGCCGGAGGGATTCCCAAGCTAACGTCGTCAGACTTCAAACCTGTTGACTGCAATTTGGAATATGCAGCCACGAAAGGGATTCGTGGGTCAGTACGGTTAAGTACTGGCAAGTGGATAAACCATACTCACAGGATACCAGCGTAACCAATCATCACAAGATACAAATACTTTGGGTTCAAAGGAAAAGAAGGGATTATTGCAAAGAAGCGGCAACGGGCTGCACTAACTAACTACAGAGACTCGCTACAACATCTGGCTAAAGAAAGGGATAAGATAGCGTATCAGAACCAACTACAACTACTCACCAAACAATACCCATCCAATGTTACCCCCTACTAAGGAAGCAACCCAAGGAAATTCACACGGTTGATTAAGGTGACATTCATTTTGATGGTGGAAGTAATCTATATTACTAGTCAAGTTATCATCGTTAAGTGTAAGTTGTCTGAGTACTTGTTAGCCAGCACTTTCACCAAGTCATCCATAACCGCGGACAACACGGCTTCTCGAGAAGATTTAACCCTGCAGGGATGCACCAATTTGGCCGTACACGTAAGAATGACCCGCCAGATGGAAAGGCCCTTCCACCAAGCGAGGCACTCAACACAACCCAACTCTTCTTCGCATCAAGGCCAAAGAACCCCGTGCAGTTGAGCGCACGGCTAATCAAGCCCCACGAAGAAAAGGGGACCCTCATAGCACTCTAAGAACATGTCTCCCTAAATGCCGACTACAAAAGTTCCACCCTGGCACCAAGGGTTCGCACCTGCATATGCATGCGGCAAATGGAAAACCCGAACTAAATGAGGCGATTTGGACGAGATGCGAATCGAATCAGAATTGCGGGGGGCGCCCATACTCGCTTCCCACATGCGGTTAGTGCGCTCATCATGGATCAATGGACAAGACCCTTTTCCTAATTAGGGTCGACACTAGCAGGCCTCAAAACCACGCCGGGCCTCCTGCCGGTGCCTTATCATCAAATTAATATTACCCAAAACATTAACATGTTGATTAAGACAAGCCCAACTATCAACTAAACAGGTGATAAGACAGACAACGAGACTTGAGCGCAAACAACACTAAGCATGCAACTACGACACGAGGGCCGACAAGGTAAACAAACAACAGTTAATAGGAAGTGGAAGGAAGGCTATATCATG
Organism: Alopecurus myosuroides; assembly: GCA_028641055.1. NCBI lineage: Eukaryota > Viridiplantae > Streptophyta > Magnoliopsida > Poales > Poaceae > Alopecurus > Alopecurus myosuroides. Next base: position 686,314,695 of record CM054057.1, read on the forward strand.
GCTGCAAGGTAAACATATAATAGGATCGAGACACAAGCATCGAATCATAAGGCTAGAATAAAGGCAACGGGAAGAATCGGTAACAAGTGATGAAAGGCAGCCATAGGCAGCAAGTGAGTATACTTGCCTGGGATCCAGCAAGTAGAGGTACATCCGTAGAACTTGTCGATGCTCACATCATCTCAACGTCCTATCCGCGAAGAAGCAACGAACTAGAACAAACACCGGATGCAACAATTACTACTACGGCAAAAGATCCAGCATGATCCTATTTTATATGCATGACAAGTTAAAGGGTGCATCAAAGATAAACTAGTTGACATGGTAAACATATTTAAATGGGCCCATATGCAATTTGGATTGCATATGGCAAAGCCCATGAATTAAGGTTGAATTAGATGATCTACAAATAACCATCATGTGAAAGTTGATTAGAATGATGCATGGATGATGAAAACAATAAGAAAACAACAATAGCTTCAGTTTGAAAAGGTGTTTACCAAGTTTGGAAATTTATTTATTAAGTTTTGAAATTTGGCTTCTTAAGTGAGTTACACAAACATTCATTGTTTTCACCCATTTTAATTGTTCAAAACAGATAACAAAATTCATATTTGGAAAGAACACAAAATTTTAGATGGAATACATATTTCATTTGTTGAAAAAGGAATTAGAATGAATTAACTATGAATTAAACAAGTTTAAACAAGATTTAAATGATTTTAATTCAAGTATGAAATTATTTGAATTTTTATTTATTCAAAACATTCAATAAGATTCATATTTGAAAAGGTCACACTTTTCTGGTTTGAAACATATTTTATTTGTTGGAAAAACAATTTTAAATGATTTAGTTAAGCATATTACCAATTTAAATGCATTAAATAAGGGGTGAAACAATTATCCAATTTAAATATTGCAAACCAGAAAACAAAGTTGATATTCAGAAAGGTGGTTTCATTTTGAGTGGAAAGCATATTTTATTTGTTGAAATTGGATTTTAATTGAGCAAGTTATGAATTTCACCATTTAAATGATTTAATTAAAGCATTAAGTAATTGTATTAATTTTATTTATCCAAAACAGAAAACAAATGTTATATTTAGAAAGAGCATGAAATTTTGGATGGAAAACATATTTTATATGGTCCATTTCAAATAAATTTGAATTAGTTATGAATTTAATCAAATTCAAAGGAGTTATTTGAATTTGAATTTTTGAAAACATTTGAAATATTCAAAACAGAAAACAAAATGCATATCTGAAAAGTTCATGATTTTCTGATTGGGATGCATATTTTATTTGTGCAATTTGAAGTTAAATTGGAGGAGATATTAATTGTACAAAATTTAGTTTCAAATTTCCATTTAAAAGAAACAGAACAGGGAATTTTCTACAGGGGCAGGGCCACCCACGCTGGCTGCCAGTGGGCCACGGCCAGCGTGGTGCCACAGTGGCGTGTGTGGAGTGTGAGGTGGCAGTGGGGTCAATGACGTGCGGGCCTAGGGTTCTCGCGCGCGTAAAACATCAAAAAGGGGCCTTTATTCGGCCGAGGGGGGTCGAACTCGCGGCTCCCCAGCGCGCGCAAGGAACAGGGCCAATGGGCTAGTGCTGTAGTTGTGATGGGAACAGAGCGTGATGGAATATGAGGCAACCGGCCGCGTTTAAACTGACGAAACTGAAACTTTCGTCAGTTAACAGCGACAGCACGGAAGGAAAACATGTAGCGACCAGCGGCGATCACCGCGGTGTGGCTCGATGGCTCGCACCCAGAGCAGGGGGGAGGAAAGAGCTGTCTGGAGGTGTGGCTCACCTCGAGGGGGCCCGATGACGTCGTGGTACCCCTTGTCGATGACGGAGATGGCCGGAAAGGTGGCGTCGGTCGGGCGCACCGTCAGAGGTGGCCGGCGGAGCAGCAAGGAAGTGCGCGGCCTTGCTAGACCGCCTCGGGTCCGTAATTCCCGCGTAGAAGGTGAGGGTGGCGAGGGGATCCCATTCCCGTGGATGGTTCAACTCGAGGAGGATCGCAGCGACGGCGAGCGGCCACTGTCTGACGGCGGGCTGCTGCTCGGTGGTGTGGAGGTTCAGAGAAAAGCAGAGAGGGAGGTGGAAGAAAAGGATGGCGGCGGCAGAGTGAGAGGGTAGGGCTAGGGCTTAGGGTTGCAGGAGGTTTTATGGAGGGCTCGAGCCTGTACGGCAGGGCATCGGAGGAGGGAGCGATGATCACACGGTGGTGGAGGTGGTCGTACCACGGTGACGCCAGCAGGAGGAAGAAGAGCGAAGGGGTACCGGGCCAAAAATAAAAACAGAGGGGAGCTGGGCCACTAGATGGACTGGGGTGGGCTGGGGAAGAGGGGAGAAGGCTGGTGGGCTGGCCTGCCTCTCCCTTGGCTGCTCTCTCTCTCTTTTTTGTTTGCACATTTTTTTTGTAGAGAAGAGAGAGAGAGAAAAGAATAGGGTTTGGGGTTTTTATTTTATGAATAAATTTTATTAATTTTCAAAACAGTAAGTCAAAGCAATGTTAACATTATGTCCAAATATTTGAAATATTAATTTGATTTTTAAGTTGCTATTTGAATTTCCAATAGTATTTCATAAGGATTTGATTTTTAAACAATTTTATTCAATAAACTCAAACAATTATGAAAACTTATTGAATTTAATTGTTTGCAAGATTTTAATTTTTAAACCCACATTTGGAACATGCCAAGTATGGATGGATTTGATTTGAATTTGAATTTGTCATTAGGGTGTAATAGAAAGGGGTTTTATTGTCAAGCATTTTTCTATTTGATTCAAATTCAAACTATTGGAAATATTTTGAGTGGTCTAGTTGGCAACTTTTAATTGGAAATTTTTGGACATGTTAGAAAGTTTAAATTGGTTTGAATTTTTGAGTTGTTTTGAAAACATGGTGCAATGCATATGATGCATGTGATGCAAAGCAAAAAGAAAAACAACCAACTTTCTAACTTAGGGGGAACACCCCAGATGTTACATACGACACCACTAACAAGGGATTGCGCCCTCGCAATCCACCTGCTAACCCGGGAGGGGAAAGAAGTTCGACTATCGATTCTTCATGCTTCCAGCTGATCTCCTCGACACCACTAACAAGAGATTCTTGCTCGGGCTGATGACGATGTGCTTCCACCAGGAATCTTCCGATGATCGAACCTATTAGGTTAAAGGCTCAGAAAACGTCCACCCACGTAGGTTCCTAACACTTTGAAAGATAGACAAGGGGGGAGACTCCAAAACAAATAAGATGGGAGGGGAAATAGAATAGAGATAAGGAGAAAACAAGAATCCTATTGAGATGTTTCCAAAACAGTTTTAGCACAAATAGTTTTTGACACTCTAGAAACAACGACCGTTAGCGAGGTTATCCTACAGGCTTTGCGGACCCGTTGCTTCGATAACCATTCGTATCGAAACAACTTTGGGAATCGGAAACCATGCTCTGATACCATTTGTGACGCCCCGAGATCGGGCACTATGAAGATTTCAGCATTCCCGCCAAAATCCACATAATAACTGATTCCAGGTTGCCACTTGTGATAACATTACAACAGTTCACGAATATTCCGCAACAACAACAGAAAAGATATATACAAGACGACTCAAACGAGCCAAGGATACAACTGATACAATACAAAGATCCAAATGACAGCGGAAGAAACAATATAGTGTCCGACTACGGACAAGATGCAAATTGGACTAAGAGTCCTGAAGATAACCGATGGCGTCCAATCCCTGCCCAGGCCAAGCCGGAGGGATTCCCAAGCTAACGTCGTCAGACTTCAAACCTGTTGACTGCAATTTGGAATATGCAGCCACGAAAGGGATTCGTGGGTCAGTACGGTTAAGTACTGGCAAGTGGATAAACCATACTCACAGGATACCAGCGTAACCAATCATCACAAGATACAAATACTTTGGGTTCAACGGAAAAGAAGGGATTATTGCAAAGAAGCGGCAGCAGGCTGCACTAACTAACTACAGAGACTCGCTACAACATCTGGCTAAAAGAAAGGGATAAGATAGCGTATCAGAACCAACTACAACTACTCACCAAACAATACCCATCCAATGTTACCCCCTACTAAGGAAGCAACCCAAGGAAACTCACACGGTTGATTAAGGTGACATTCATTTTGATGGTGGAAGTAATCTATATTACTAGTCAAGTTATCATCGTTAAGTGTAAGTTGTCTGAGTACTTGTTAGCCAGCACTTTCACCAAGTCATCCATAACCGCGGACAACACGGCTTCTCGAGAAGATTTAACCCTGCAGGGATGCACCAATTTGGCCGTACACGTAAGAATGACCCGCCAGATGGAAAGGCCCTTCCACCAAGCGAGGCACTCAACACAACCCAACTCTTCTTCGCATCAAGCCCAAAGAACCCCGTGCAGTTGAGCGCACGACTAATCAAGCCCCACGAAGAAAAGGGGACCCTCATAGCACTCTAAGAACGTGTCTCCCTAAATGCCGACTACAAAAGTTCCACCCTGGCGCCAAGGGTTCGCACCTGCATATGCATGCGGCAAATGGAAAACCCGAACTAAATGAGGCGATTTGGACGAGATGCGAATCGAATCAGAATTGCGGGGGGCGCCCATACTCGCTTCCCACATGCGGTTAGTGCGCTCATCATGGATCAATGGACAAGACCCTTTTCCTAATTAGGGTCGACACTAGCAGGCCTCAAAACCACGCCGGGCCTCCTGCCGGTGCCTTATCATCAAATTAATATTACCCAAAACATTAACATGTTGATTAAGACAAGCCCAACTATCAACTAAACATGTGATAAGACAGACAACGAGACTTGAGCGCAAACAGCACTAAGCATGCAACTACGACACGAGGGCCGACAAGGTAAACAAACAACAGTTAATAGGAAGTGGAAGGTAGGCTATATCATGGCTGCAAGGTAAACATATAATAGGATCGAGACACAAGCATCGAATCATCAGGCTAGAATAAAGGCAACGGGAAGAATCGGTAACAAGTGATGAAAGGCAGCCATAGGCAGCAAGTGAGTATACTTGCCTGGGATCCAGCAAGTAGAGGTACATCCGCAGAACTTGTCGATGCTCACATCATCTCAACGTCCTATCCGCGAAGAAGCAACGAACTAGAACAAACACCGGATGCAACAATTACTACTACGGCAAAAGATCCAGCATGATCCTATTTTATATGCATGACAAGTTAAAGGGTGCATCAAAGATAAACTAGTTGACATGGTAAACATATTTAAATGGGCCCATATGCAATTTGGATTGCATATGGAAAAGCCCATGAATTAAGGTTGAATTAGATGATCTACAAATAACCATCATGTGAAAGTTGATTAGAATGATGCATGGATGATGAAAACAATAAGAAAACAACAATAGCTTCAGTTTGAAAAGGTGTTTACCAAGTTTGGAAATTTATTTATTAAGTTATGAAATTTGGCTTCTTAAGTGAGTTACAGAAACATTCATTGTTTTCACCCATTTTAATTGTTCAAAACAGATAACAAAATTCATATTTGGAAAGAACACAAAATTTTAGATGTAATACATATTTCATTTGTTGAAAAAGGAATTAGAATGAATTAACTATGAATTAAACAAGTTTAAACAAGATTTGAATGATTTTAATTCAAGTATGAAATTATTTGAATTTTTATTTGTTCAAAACATTCAATAAGATTCATATTTGAAAAGGTCACACTTTTCTGGTTTGAAACATATTTTATTTGTTGGAAAAACAATTTTAAATGATTTAGTTAAGCATATTACCAATTTAAATGCATTAAATAAGGGGTGACACAATTATCCAATTTAAATATTGCAAACCATAAAGCAAAGTTGATATTCAGAAAGGTGGTTTCATTTTGAGTGGAGAGCATATTTTATTTGTTGAAATTGGATTTTAATTGAGCAAGTTATGAATTTCACCATTTAAATGATTTAATTAAAGCATTAAGTAATTGTATTAATTTTATTTATCCAAAACAGAAAACAAATGTTATATTTAGAAAGAGAATGAAATTTTGGATGGAAAACATATTTTATATGGTCCATTTCAAATAAATTTGAATTAGTTATGAATTTAATCAAATTCAAAGGAGTTATTTGAATTTGAATTTTTGAAAACATTTGAAATATTCAAAACAGAAAACAAAATGCATATCTGAAAAGTTCATGATTTTTTGATTGGGATGCATATTTTATTTGTGCAATTTGAAGTTAAATTGGAGGAGATATTAATTGTACAAAATTTAGTTTCAAATTTCCATTTAAAAGAAACAGAACAGGGAATTTTCTACAGGGGCAGGGCCACCCACGCTGGCTGACAGTGGGCCACGGCCAGCGTGGTGCCACAGTGGCGTGTGTGGAGTGTGAGGTGGAAGTGGGGTCAATGACGTGTGGGCCTGGGGTTCTCGCGCGCGTAAAACATAAAAAAGGGGCCTTTATTCGGCCGAGGGGGATCGAACCCGCGGCTCCCCAGCGCGAGCAAGGAACAGGGCCAATGGGCTAGTGCTGTAGTTGTGATGGGAACAGAGCGTGATGGAATATGAGGCAACCGGCCGCGTTTAAACTGACGAAACTGAAACTTTCGTCAGTTAACAGCGACAGCACGGAAGGAAAACATGCAGCGACCGGCGGCGATCACCGCGGTGCGGCTCGATGTCTCGCACCCAGAGCAGGGGGGGAAGGAAAGAGCTGTCTGGAGGTGTGGCTCACCTCGAGGGGCCCCGATGACGTCATGGTACCCCTTGACGATGACGGAGATGGCCGGAAAGGTGGCGTCGGTCGGGCGCACCGTCAGAGGTGGCCGGCGGAGCAGCAAGGAAGCGCGCGGCCTTGCTAGGCCGCCTCGGGTCCGTAATTCCCGCGCAGAAGGTGAGGGTGGCGAGGGGATACCATTCCCGTGGATGGTTCAACTCGAGGAGGATTGCGGCGACGGCGAGCGGCCACTGTCTGACGGCGGGCGGCTGCTCGGTGGTGTGGAGGTTCAGAGAAAAGCAGAGAGGGAGGTGGAAGAAAAGGATGGCGGCGGCAGAGTGAGAGGGTAGGGCTAGGGCTTAGGGTTGCAGGAGGTTTTATGGAGGGCTCGAGCCTGTACGGCAGTGCATCGGAGGGGGGAGCGATGATCACACGGTGGTGGAGGTGGTCGTACCACAATGACGCCAGCAGGAGGAACAAGAGCGAAGGGGTACCGGGCCAAAAATAAAAACAGAGGGGAGCTGGGCCACTAGATGGACTGGGGTGGGCTGGGGAAGAGGGGAGAAGGCTGGTGGACTGGCATGCCTCTCCCTTGGCTGCTCTCTCTCTCTTTTTTGTTTTTAATTTTTTGTTTGCACATTTTTTTTTGTAGAAAAGATAGAGAGAGAGAGAGAGAAAAGAATAGGGTTTGGGGTTTTATTTTATGAATAAATTTTATTAATTTTCAAAACAGTAAGTCAAAGCAATGTTAACATTATGTCCAAATATTTGAAATATTAATTTGATTTTTAAGTTGCTATTTGAATTTCCAATAGTATTTCATAAGGATTTGATTTTTAAACAATTTTATTCAATAAACTCAAACAATTATGAAAACTTATTGAATTTAATTGTTTGCAAGATTTTAATTTTTAAACCCACATTTGGAACATGCCAAGTATGGATGGATTTGATTTGAATTTGAATTTGTCATTAGGGTGTAATAGAAAGGGGTTTTATTGTCAAGCATTTTTCTATTTGATTCAAATTCAAACTATTGGAAATATTTTGAGTGGTTTAGTTGGCAACTTTTAATTGGAAATTTTTGGACATGTTAGAAAGTTTAAATTGGTTTGAATTTTTGAGTTGTTTTGAAAACATGGTGCAATGCATATGATGCATGTGATGCAGAGCAAAAAAGAAAAACAACCAACTTTCTAACTTAGGGGGAACACCCCAGATGTTACACTGCGTGTTACGCTGCTCAAAGGGATGCAGTGTTTCCATGTCAAGGGAAATCTTGAACCCTGTTTAAGATCCTAGCCCATCGTGGAGAGGTATCTTATCAGCTAGAGTTGCCTGAAGATCTGTCAGCCTTTCACGATGTTTTTCACGTGTTATTGCTCCGGAAGTGTCTTCACGTACCTGAGAAGAATCTCACTTACCAAGACATTGACATAAATGATGATTTGACCTACCGTGATCGACCCCTCCGTGTACTTGAGGAAAATGTTCGTGCTACCAGGAGAAATGCTTTCAAGTTCCTTAAGATTCAGTGGACGAATCATTCAGAGGAGGGAGCACCTGGGAGCGTGAAGATTATATCAGGAAGGAGTTCCCTGGTTTCCTCAAAGACTAGACATGCGAATCTCGGGGCGAGATTCTTTTAACGGGGGGGGGGGGGGAGATCCGTCACACCCCAGATTTGGGACACTTGTAACACATGAGGGAAGCCATTTTTGTGAGCCAACAAAAACTTTTCAATTCCCTTGTGTAATCCAACCTTATGTAATGAACCATGGTTATCTATGCAATACAAGCAAACTTTGATTCAAAAATCATTCACTTTGTTTCCTGATGTTTTCTATTTATTTCTGTGATGTTTTCCACATGGTGTTTCCAAGATTGTTCCTAAAAATTCTCGTGGAAATGTTGTTTTCAACTTATTAATAATATTTGGTTTGTTTGGAATCAAGAAAACAATTTGGCAAAAGATTACACCAATGTTTTCCTTAAGGTTTTGTATAAAAACTCTTTTTAAAAAATAAGCCATTTAGGTGTTTTCCACTCATGTTATCTATATGATAGAGGATCACATTTTGTGTTTTCTTGGCTTGGATGTGATCTCTAATATATGGACTACAAAAGGGTGAACTTGGTTTGAAAATTTGAATTGCGGAAACAATCTTTTGCTTGGTGTTTTTGTGTTAAGAAAATAAGATAGATATAGTGTTTTCTGGAAAACAGAGAAAAACATAAACTAGCTGTTTTCCACCTTGTTTTCATTGATCATTTGAAATTCAAATTTGTTTTATTTTGCTGTTTCTGAAAGTACAAATGTTGTTTAGCACAAGCACACTTGGAAAACAAACATTGAAGTTGTTTTGGTTCATGAAAACAAGTGCAACTTATGCCTAACCCCCTCTGTCCCCCAACACTTAGAAATTTTCCTAAGTCTTTAACTGAAACTGAATTTCTTCAGAAAACAGTAAATGGCATCATTTTCAAATGCTTGTAACTTTTGTTTGGATCATCCATTTGCTGCACCACTTGGACCATCTAGAAGACTAGTCAGCACACTCCAATTCTATGGCTTAGCATCCAAGTTTCGTTGACCAGAGAGGAGGAGATCTTGCGGTTTTCAGAGGTGAAAACGAGAGAGGGCGGCATGGGCAAGTCTGACAGGCGTGCACTATCGCGCGCCACAGTGGCTACCCCGTGCAAATCTTCCACTCCCTCGCCATTGTGGCTTTGAATGACCCCCTAGTGGCACCCCTGGACGCACCCAAAGGCCAAGGGCCATGGCATGGGCACGCCAGAGCGCGCACGAGCGCGTCTCACTGCCGCCCGATGGCACCCGTGCGTGCACACGGCCACTCCCGCGCCTATAAAGCCACGGGAGAGCCACGGCCTCGCCACCACACCCGCACACCACCTCTCACTCACCCCGTAACCACCCACGAGCACCCTGGGCTCGCTGCGAGCCCAGATCGCCGCCAGCCACCGCGGATAGCACCGGTGAGTTGCTCACGTATGGGGCAACCCCGACCCTCCCTTTTGCTCTCGAATCACTCCCCACCCTCCGTGGAACACGCCTGACCCGTCCTCGTGCTTCCTCGTTTGCAGGAATGCCGGTGACGTCGTCGGAGCCGCCGCGGGTCCCCTGCTTCGCGCCAGCGACAGACGCCACCCCGCGCCGTGATTACACCGCCCGCACTGCCCTGAGCACATGAGACGTCCTCGACCCGTGCCACATGCCTACACGCGCCCTAGGTGAGCAATCGCATCCAACTCTCCGCCGGGCGTGCTCCGATCAGAACGGGAGAGAGAGAAGAGAGAGGAGAGGAAAACGATGGTCGTGCGCCGTTGATCGCGAGATCAACGGCCGCGTTTAAACCGCGAAGCCGTACGCGCACGCCTCGCGCCGTGGAAGCTAGCTGGGCCGTAGAGCCTTAGTGGGCCGCGCGCCCGTGTGATGAACAACCCGCGAACGAGATTCTTTTTCCTTTTTAAAAACAAACTGAATCTGCCACTTCACTTTAATCGTGTTAAAAATAGTAAAAGCTCAAAACTAAAATCAACAAAAATTGTCTGAGGTAGATATACTAAATATTGAACGCGTGCAACTGACAGATTTGTGTTTGAACCATTTTTGAACGAATGAAAAATGATGAACTACACACTGTCTGTTAAGGGAAAAATGCAATAACGTTTTGTTGGAATGTTCAAAATGTGCAAACTAAAATTGTTTAAGTATCACTTTCCTAGATCTATCAGTAGGGCTTGACCTCACATCAAGGTGAGCTACCATTTGGAAATGCCATCCACTTTGGTAAATGACCAGTAGCATATTCTAGGATTTTTAGAAGTTGTTTGAAATCACTTTTTGATGTGAATCCAACTGGATCTGTTAGATTATGTTTAGATCTATGTTATCCTAGCTTGGTGTGATTTTTAGAGCTCTAGATTAATTTTGGCAACAGATCTAAATTTTTGCACTTTTCTGTTAGAAATAATTTGTGTAGATTTCATTTTAGAATAATTGTTTGCTAGTGTTACTTTGTTTTCTAGGATGTTTAGATGTTGTACTTTGTGTTAGGAGGTTGTTTTCTCACAGATCTATCATGTTAGAAAGTTTGTGCTTGTTTAGGAAGTGTATGGAACTAGTATGAGCTTAGTGTTATTCTCTAGTTTTATTTTATTAAATCTTGTGATGCAAATGCTTAGCTAGATTTTTATCCAAGTTGTTAGGAGTGTTTTTATGTGAGTCCAGTACCATTATATAGTTGTATTTTTTGCTAGATGAATGTATGTTTTCCACAAGTTGGACCAGAGGCTTACTACCTCTTAAATGGCATGGAAAACTTAGTGGAACACCCACTGGTTCCATCTCATTTTGTTGAGAAGTGATATATCTCAACCATAGTAGTAGTAGTAATATTAATGAATATTATTATTTTGGGTGTATGCTTGTGTAGTATTGTTTTGTGGACTTGTGTGTTATTTTTGTGTGTGCATTGCTTGCTGTATGTTTTAGTTGAGTATCTTTGCTTGCTTAGTTTGGTTCTGATTGAGTGTCCTTATTTTTATTTTGCGACGATAGAACCCGAAGAAGAAGTAGTTGGAGCCGGAGGCTACTACCACCACTCTTGTTGTTATCACGAACAAGAACCTCAACTCCTCCATGGCAAGCCATCCTTAAAGATTGATGTTATACTACTTATCATTATCTATCATGCATGTTCTACTTCTGAAGTTTTACCAAAAACTATTTTGTTGAGTGGCTATCATTATCACTATTATTATTATTATATAGTTATACTATCACTTTGCCATTAGTCAACTTGGTGTTACCAAGCCTTTAGCCAATATAAGGTATATAAATACCGCCTAACATAATAATCTTGAGTCCCTAAGTGGACGCTTTTAAAACATGCTTTTGCAAACAAAAATGTGTTATGCAAAGTCCATGCTGAAAAGGCGGGACCTTGTTCACCGGGGGAGTTAAAGAGATGTTTTCAAATGGTTTTACAAAAGGCACATAACCTAGTCTTCGCTGGACAACCAAGAAGTACTGCCACTCTACCCCAACATGGTTACGGGGCCTATCTAGATACTTGAGTTTGTTATTGTGTGTCCTATCCCAAAATGCTATAGAGAGGATGATTCTCTGAACCGAAATGTTGCCAGGAGGGAGAAACGGGACATACAAACGTGGGATTAATTTCTCCTACGGATGCGACAATTGGGTCCCCTGTTTGGCGATGTGTGACATGCTGCCAGGGGGAATAAACCTAATTGAAGGGATAGTCATATACTAGCTTGTTCAGAGTGGACAGTTAGGATCATTCTTCTGATGCTTGCATATCGCTGTGTCGATCCATGGGTGGTTCACGGCAGATGATTGGATCTAGTGGAATATGTGCACCTCTGAAGAGTAAAACTATTTAGAATAGCCAAGCCCTCGGATATGGGCAGTTTAAAGGCCATGTAGCTAGAATTGTGTCAAGTTTTCAAATAGGGGTTTTGAACAAGGACTGGTACCTGAGAGGTACCGATGAAGAAGTTGGAGATGTTTCCAAGAAGTTTTGCAAAGAAAACTTTCTTTTATAAACAAAGTTTTATAAAACCTCTTGTACATGCGATATCTACAAGAGAAAGAAAAATTATACTGTTTTATTTTGAAGTATCTTCTTCAATAAAGATATAGAGATATCAGAGCAACCATGATGTTATCTTTCATACACCATGGGTAGTGAGCCCTATTTGTAGCCTACCTACCCACCCAATAAGCATACTGCATTCTGTAAGTGTATGAAGGATCTCTTGCAGAGTACATTCAAATGTACTCATATTAGTTTTGCCCCTGGCTATTTACTTTGCCGGACTTTGAGGAGACGCCATCAGAGGAGGAGTACAAGGAAGAGTACTATTCCGACGATTATGCGAACTAGGCCCGGCTCCCGGTCAGCAGCCTATTGGTGAAGGCGTGACACGGGCTACCTACGTGTGTTTCCTTTCTGCTGTTTGTGTGATGTGAGACATTTGCCTATCCTGCGTGACAGTTAATAAAGACTTGGTCATGCGACCATTGGTTTGTAAGACTATTTTATTCGTGTAATGGATAATGTATCTCTGTACCACTTCGTATGTTGTTCACTACTGAATTCTTGAGATCGTGAATGTATAAATATGAGGGGTTCTAGACCATCCGGTTTGGGGCCTCTACAAGTCCTCCGACCTGTCAAGCCTTGAAGCCAACACCACCCCTTTGACACCGGCCTAAGTTCCTTCTCTATTTCAACTTCAAACTTTCTATCAGATCCCCGGTATGCCGGGTGCAGATGTATGCAACAATTTACTGTTTTGTGCGCTACTCAGTTTTATTTAGTTCTTAGCAAGACTGGCTCAATGCCGGATTGCGCTAATTTCGAGTCCCCGAGTTGCTTTTCTTATCCGGACGACCCTTTTGTCTTTGCTCTTACCTGCCACTTGTGGCTTGTTGGTAGTCGAGTCACAAGGTTTCAAAAACCGGGTTTCTAATACTTAACATCTTTGAGATTTGAAATTAACACTGCCCAACACTTAGCCGAAAACGCAGAAGGGAAAAGCACCCTACTCGGTTGGTACACTCCTTCTTTCCTTAGGAGTTTTTCGTGTGTTCATTGACCTTTGGCTTCTTCTCTTGCTTGCCATGAAGCCGGGTTGCGGACAACAGCAAAGTCGAAGAGTTGGCCCTTAGGTTTGAACACATTACTAAACATGCGCATGAAATGCCGAGTCGACTAACCGAGTAGACAAAGTAAAGAAAGTAAATGACACAGAGCAAGTTTGGCACAGGCAGTCCCCGAGTTCGAATTCGGAGTGCCGACTTGGAATTTAACTTGGTTAAGGAGATACATACAATGTTTGTTCAGGAATGAAAACAACGTAGTAGAGCTACATTCCAGGGACGCTTAGATTCCTCTTCGGATTTATCCGCCCTGTTCTTCTGTGGTGCCTGTGCGTCGATGAGGTAGTACGCATCATTGTGCAGAGCCTTGTTCACAATGAAAGGCCCTTCCCACGGAGGGGAAAGTTTGTGCATCCCGGCTGTGCGTTGCACAAGCCTAAGCACCATGTCTCCTTCTCGGAAAACCCTTGGGTTCACTTTCCGGCTATGATAGCGTCTCAGATTCTATTGATATACAGCTAAGCGCGATAGAGTCAATTCTCTTGCTTCCTCGAGCAAATCAACATCATCTTCTCGGGCTTCTCTTGCCTCTGCCTCAGTATAGAGGGTTATTCTTGGTGAGTCATGCTCAAGGTCAGTGGGCAGCACGGCCTCTGCTCCATATACCAGGAAGAATGATGTGTATCCGGTTGATCGGTTAGGGGTAGTCCTTAGACTCCACAACACCGCCGGCAACTCGTCTAGCCAACACCCAGGTGTTTTTAGCAACGGCTCAATAAGCCTTGGCTTTATTTCGGATAGGACCATGCCATTTGCTCTTTCAACTTGGCCATTTGAAGCCGGATGGGCGACTGATGCAATGTCTAGCTGGATCTGCTTCACCTTACAGAACCGAGCAAAAGCTCCTTCATCAAAGTTTGTCCCAGTGTCCGAGATGATCCCATGCGGGTAGCCATATCTCAGGATTATATCCTTCAGGAAGCTTACTGATGTGTTTCCATCACATTTCCGGATTGGCTTCACCTCAATCCACTTGGTGAACTTATCAACCATGACCAAGATGTGTGTCATGTTGCCCCGAGCTGGCTTGAAAGGACCCACCATATCCAAGCACCAGACAGCAAATGGCCAAGTGATGGGGATTGTATTCAACTCGGAAGCTGGCATATGAATCTTTCTTGCATACCTCTCGCACCCATTGCACTTCCTCACTAGATCTTCTTCTTGTTGCAAGGTAGTGAGCCAATAGAATCCATGCCGGAATGCTTTCTTGACTAGGGCCCCAGATGAGGCATGATGCCCACACTCTCCTTGGTGTATTTCTCTGAGAATCTCTTCTCCTTCTTCCGGCTCAACACAACGTTGGAGTACGCCAGTGGCACTTCTCTTGTACAGCTCTTTGTTGATGATTGTATAGCCCTCGGATCTTCTTTGTATCTCCCTGGCTGTGACCTCGTCACTCGGCAAAGTACCATCCATCAGAAAGGATAATATGGGAACATCCCAACTCGGTGTCTCCCGAGTAGGAAACACAAGTTCATCCACCTCCATTAGATCAGCTGACATGACTTGCTCCGAGTTGGAGACGAGTCCCTGAGTACTGAGAAATGATCCCCTCGATGAATGCGACAGTCCCCGGGTTTACTGAGGCAGTCCCCGGGTTGGATGGAGCAGTCCCCGGGTTGGATGGAGCATTCCACGGGTTCTCCTTTGAGCTCTCCCAGTCAATCTCCATGGTAACAGCTTCTAAGTTCAGCAGAGCCGGGATGAATATGGACTCCGAGTTGGCTGAGGGCTTGATAGAGGGCTTCCTCAAATGCTCCAGAGCAATCCCAGACGGGATGAACTGCCAAGAAGCACCCAACTTGGATTAGAGCATCCGGTGCATCATTTTCAGCTTGGTGGATGTGATGGAACTCACACCCATCGAAGAATCCGGTCATATTCTGGACAAGGAACTGTAAGATGCCATGTTGGCATCCAACGCGTCCCAAGTCCCTGAGACCTGTTGAACCACCAGGTCCGAGTCGCCATAGCATACAATTCGCCGGATTCCAATCTCCTTGGACCCTTTCAAGCCATGGACCAGGGCCTCATACTCGGCTACATTATTGGATGCCGGAAAATGTATCTGCAGCAAATACTTGAGCTGGTCCCGCTTGGGTGAGGTGAGAACAACACCAGCATCGAGTCCCTCTTTTACCTTGGAGCCATGGAAATGCATCCTCCATAAAAAAAATTCCGGCAAGGGAGTCTCATACTGCATTTCCGCCCAGTCAACAAAGAAATCTGCTAGGGCCTGGGACTTGATGGCTTCTCTTCTTGCATATAACAGAGTGTAAGCAGCTAGCTCAATTTCCCACTCGGCTACCCGACCACTTGCATCCTTGTTGCCCATAATCTCCGAGATGGGAGCAGTGCTCACCACTGTAATTGGATGCTCCTGGAAATAGTGCTTGAGCTTCTTGGCACCCAGGTAGACCCCGTAAGTCATCTTCTGATAATGAGGATAGTTTTGCTTGGAGCTGGATAGCACTTCACTCAGATAATACACCGGCCTCTGCACGGATTTGCCTTCTTCTTCTCGCTCGACAACCATCACCACACTCACAACCCGGTTTCTAGATGCAATATAGAGCAACATTGGCTCTTTAGGCAGTGGAGAAGCCAGAACTGGAGCGGTAGCCATCATGCTCTTGAGCTCCTTGAACGCCACATCAGCTTGTGGGGTCCAGACAAATTTGTCACTCTTCTTCATGAGCTGATAGAGAGGCAAGGCCTTCTCACCCATTCTTCCCAGGAACCGGC